>SNQJ01S0045731.1:0-47437 GCA_010110895.2 Picea sitchensis | reverse complement strand
GTCCTGCTCACTTAGTGTGTCCTCGGAGGCACAATGCCTAGGTTCAAAGTCCACGCTGTCACTTTGACTTGAACCTCTTCCGTCTAGGCTAACTCCTAGGGAAGCCAAGGGGGGTAGACACTAGTTACTAGATGAGATTAACGTTTCAATTCTAGGAGTTGGTTCTAGTTTGTTAAATGGTCAGGGGGAATCTAGCCTATGATGTTAAGCAGCAATGCAGGATGCAACAATATAGGATGACAGTCAAAACCTTTTCCTAGGACAACTAAGACTAGAGCCTAAGATTGGGCAAGGGGTCAACTAGATTGAGAGGAGTTTAATTACAAAATAATTACATGATTACAGATATTACAACAAGATAGATACAACTAGATACAAAAATACAGAAAGAATATCTAAGATACAGAGTTAGACTAAACTAGATACAATGGATACAAGATAATATACAGATACTAACAAGTTGCTTGCATGTGCAGGAAATGAAGATACTCAAGACAAAATAACCATCAACACATCAAGCCAAGCATGCTCACAATAGATCTTACTCTATTGGACTGCTTATCAATGGCACAAAGACGAAAATCACTCAAGACACAGTCCAGAGAGTGCCTCCAGGTGGATGTGCAACTTCTTGAAGGATCACACCACGAATTACAGGAACAACAATAAATAGAAAGTGCGTGAAAACGTAAAGTGTTCCAGATAAGAGATATAACCACTTAGATAATTAATCCACAACACATAAAATGACTTGCATGTAAATGTAGATATGAGATCAATGTGCTTGCAAGTATAAATGTAAATTGTCGATAGAGTTGTAGACCAAGGATTAAATTAAGTGATTAAGTGAGATTTGTTTTAATCCTATCTAAGTGTCAACCCAATACTTTCCTCCCCCACTTACCAAGTAACTACTGGGTGCTCAAGAAGTAAGGCAACGAGGCCCGCCCTAGCTCCACAGGTCATTCCTAAGATAAGAGTACTCCCGGAAAAGGACGTCGCATGCCACGAGACCGTCCCCGGCCTAGCACCTTTCCGTTGCTTCCTCCAACCCCGTTTTAAATGGCAAAGATGATTGGTAAAGGTGCC
This sequence comes from Picea sitchensis, assembly GCA_010110895.2. Taxonomy (NCBI): domain Eukaryota; kingdom Viridiplantae; phylum Streptophyta; class Pinopsida; order Pinales; family Pinaceae; genus Picea; species Picea sitchensis. The sequence continues at coordinate 46,348 of SNQJ01S0045731.1, read as the reverse complement.
CTATTAGGGCTAATAAATTATTAAACCTATGAGCTAAGTATTGAAGTGTTTGAGTGCTTAGATCTTGCTCAAAAGTGTCGGTGTTTGAGTGCTTAATGCTTGCTCAAAGATGCCCAAAACTGAAATTGCAAGTGAAGTTCTTAAATTATTGAGTTATTGCATGTAAATCATAAAGAACTGGAAAATGACTTGCGGAATTGAAAAGCGATTATTTTTAAACCTTTAAGAAATCCATGTTTGCATGCATGTGTGAAAAATAATTCTTTAGAAGTAAATGACTTGCATGCAATGAAAAAACAAAGATTCTAACTATGCCTCAACGGGCTCTAAGCTAGCATTTAGGTGTGAGGTCCACTCTAGATAATTTTAGCTTTAAGCATGCATGTAGATATCCACGACTAAACTAGCTAAGCTATGAAGTAAAAGACAGAAAAGAAACTAAACTAAAGCTTGGAAAGCGAAAACTAAAATGAAAAGAATGCAAGCCACTTGGGTACCCTCCTTTGGTCTTGCTTACAATGATTTAGACAGAAGAGAAAAAGAGGATAGAGTTACCACTTTGAAAGGAGGCCCTTAAAGGTGTGTTGTGGATGAAATTGGACAGCATGCACTCTATTGCTTGCTGATTTTGCTGCAACACACTCAACAATGTTAAGGAAATTTTATGTTTTGCAACAGAAGTTTCCCGTATGTAAAAATCAGAAATATAATTGATTATTTTGACCTATCTAAGTAAGTTAGCATCCAAAATCTAAATATCACAAGAAGAGAAAGATGAACAGAAAAGCTTGTGAAGTTTTAGTGGATGATGAGGGTAGATCCTTGCTCGAATCTATCCCAACAACTCTGTTTAAGATGACCTGCAAACTTCCAATAGAATGTGAGACAAAGTAGATAATGGACTGCATGCACTAATAAAACAACAAAGTTAGTCTCATTAGTGAATACAATGCATATAGGCCAGCAACTATAAGTTTACCAAACCTAGCTAAGCAAACAAAGTTTTACTTAAGCAATACTACTCAATGATCACAATAATATTGAAAGAAAAGAGCAATATCACCTCACAAATAGATGGAACATGTAGACAAAGTCCAATACTCCCCAACTCCAACAAAGCAATTCTTTTATTATCAATGGAAGAGGTTGTAGCAACAAAGTTGCTCCAAGCTCTTCAAGAACAAGTGAACCAAAGCAAGATGACAATGTGAGAGAGAGAGAGGGAGATGGTAGGAAATTGGTAGCATAACAATACTCTGAAGAATGGTCAGGAAAGAGTGAGGGAGAGGTTTCTTATATAGCATGAGAGGCCAAAGAGACCCCTCTTGGATCTCTGACATATGTCACAAATCCAACCAAGAGAACCTCCAGTTAAGGAAGGCGTGTAGCTTTTAGGTTATGAGGGAAATGGCAAGTAGAGTGAGATGGAGGGTGAGTTGGCCAAGCAAGAGGGGCGCATTGGCCAAGGAGAGGCCCATGTACTAGACTTAAAGCTAGCTTCCACTTGCAAAAAGATGTTTCCACTTTTCCTCAAGAGGAAAGGCGCAACTTCCAGAGAAAGGCATGAGGTTTGTGGGGAATGTGTGGGATAGTGTGTGGGACACACTCCCAAAGGTGAGGTGGAGAGACAAGGAGGGGCGCGCCTCATGAGGAGGGGCCCATAACTCAATTAAAAAAGAAAAACCAACTCACACGTGGAAGGGGGGCGCATTCCCCAATGGGGGCGCAAATCCCAAGGAGGAATTAAATGAAATGTCGGTAGAGGGGTGTGTAAAGGTTAGGAAGTGGGGTTGGGTAGGTTAGGGAGTCTCTCTCAACCATTTGTCACCTTAACTTTACCTCAATGCTCATTAATTACAAAATTGACATTTTTCCCATGTCTTGGGTTAGCAATTAAAATTGTTTTTATCTGACTAAGACTCCTAAGTGGACAAAACCCTAGCAAAATTTATCTGATTGAGTTGAAACTTGGTCCAGGGGTGTAGGGGGTGTCTTTCCATTTCTTTTGAGCATAAATACCCCTATCAAAAACCCAAGGAACCAGCTTTTACAAATTTTCATCAAAAACAATTAATTAATTAATTAATTAAATTTCCAACCTTAAGAAAATTTTAATTAATTAAAAAAAAACTATCTAGACTCTACGAAATTCCGCGAAACTTTTTGAGTTGTCTTACATGGTCATTTACATCATTCATAAACACTAGCTACCAGAAGATGACTTCATTAGAACGTCTTTCACCACTTTGGAGGATTTATTACTAGTGGGAGTGAAAAACTCAAGGGAAATTAATAAGGTTGGTTAGGCCAAATTAAGATCATGAGGATAAAAAACACTCGGTGAAAGGAACTCTCCTAATGAAGAAATCCTAAGGTAACTGACCTAACTATGATCCATGCAGACCTATTACATTATTAACTCACGCAGGGGTGCAGAAATTTCGTTTACAAAAATGTGTGCTGGAGCAAAATTTGCCCTGTAGAACCAAAAAGTCTCTAACTTGTTTGCATCTGTTGATGCATATCTTCATGGTACATGGAGTTGACCCCCTAGTTGAATAGGCGGTCAACACCTACCAATCCTGAAATCTTCAAAATTGTTTAAGTCTACTGAATTCTGAATGGGATATGAAATTCTACTTTATCCATATGAAGTCTGAAGAGGTTGGAACCATTCTCAAACAGCCTGAAACAACTAATGGTAATATCAAAAATTTAAGTAAAAGTTGACATTTCCTTTATCTTTCCTTTTGTATCTTTTTACTTTAAGAATTTAAGCTACCAGTAATTACGAGCATTTTTGGTCGAACCCAGTCAAAGACCGTGTCAAAAATCAGCTAAACCATTTTGGGAACACGTTGTACAGACCCATAGTACGGATTTGAAACGTGTTTCAGGCCATACGAAGCATGTTTCCAAAAAGTGAAATGCATTTCAAGCCACACATTTCAAGGTCCTACCAAACATGTTTCCATGTTTCCACACATGGTACAGCCCCCTAAAGTGCCTTTCCTGCAACTTAGGATTTCTGCTTTGATCAGATATGTGCGATATGCTCTACGAGTGTAGATGATGATTATCTGTTGTTATGAACTCTTTGTTCATGTGTCAGGTTGACACTTACTAAATGTATAATTAGAGATTCTTTTTTGAAATAAGTCGTATGTTTTTTTCCTAAGAAGAAAAATTATATATCATTCTTACAAATCCATGGCTATCTGCAGATTCTATGACAAAACCTAAATACAGATGGTCCACATCAAGATATTTCATTTAATTTATCTTATTTTTCAATATGTCATTGGTTATCGTGATAAAGTACATTTGTTGCAGTGGCAGTTACATGTACAGGGAAACTCAAAGGTCATCCAAAAAGAGGAAGAGCCACATTGTTCAGTTATAAATATATTTTGATAATGTATTAGCGGTGGGATATTTGTTGTGAGAACTATTACCTCTCCACGAGGTACCCTATATTTTCACTTGGCTACACCATTGTAAGCCCAAGGATGCAAGTCAAAAGCCATGTAAACCACAGTGGATGATTTTGTAATGGACTCCCGGACTTGGTCCACCCATGATCAGTCCCCTTAGTCCCCGTCTCAATGTCTCTCGTCCTGGATAGGATTGGAGGCCTTGGCATGGATCTATTGGGACACATGGTTGTGTGGAGCCATGAGTCTTATGTAGGGGTGATTGCAGTTTGTGGGGCCTAGTCTGGTACTGTTAGCACAAATTTTTACCCTCCAATCTGAGCTGATATATGTGTTAAGACAGCGGTAAAAACTAGGCTAATTAAAGGAGTAAGGCCCCAATTGTCATTGACCAAACCCCTCTCCATTTGGGCTAATGCTTGCTAGCCTTTGGCGGGAGTCCCTAGGCACACTGAAGTGCCTTGTTGTTGTCTTTAAGTCTGATTTCTGCATATAAAACCTACAAAACAGCAAGCTGTTCATCTTGGACAGCATGTAAAAGCAGTCCAAAACGATGAGGAAAAACAATCTTCTACCTTGGAGGGAACCTGCAGGGTTAGCACAATGATAATAGACTGGAAATAAGAAGAAAACTATTCAAAAAGATCAGAATTAACCATAATGAACAGTTCAGAAAATGACATATCAGATCACAAATTTACCATAATACCGCCAAGAAAGAGGTTTGAAGACAAACACGCACTTCTTTATTGATGAAGCTTACAAGAGGACTGTTTGCGCCACACTTGGCAAGCCTACAACCAGTACAATGACTACTTTTCTCAAAGAGGAGCTACTAGACTAGACTAGAGAGCAAGAGAGAAGAGAATGAGAGAGACACTATGTTGCTACTGGAATGATCCGACCAAGAACCTCTGTGAAGCATCCAATATATAACATAAGGAGGGCGCATATCCCAACGGAGAAGGAGAAGACGCATGAGTGGTTAAATTTGGAGTCTAAGTGCATGAGGAAGAGAGACATGTGAGGAGTGTGAGATGAGTGAATGTATGTGAGAGTTTGCATGAAGGTTACATGAGCACAAGAGAGGAGAATGTGCCCTAAAACTTAGGAAGGCACACTTGAGGAAGAAAGGGAGGAGTAATGAATGATAATGAATGTGAATTGGCTTTATGGAGTGAAAGAAACGCATGGAGGACAAATTTAGTTTTTTAATGCGTGTCCTTTTGCTAAAATTGACAAACGCATGAGTGAGTTATGGCTAAGACGAAATTCGCCCTATTTTTTAGAGAATTCCCTAATTTTTAGGAAAATACGGTTTAAACTCAACTGGAGACGAATTTTAAGGAGCTAATGCATGGAAAGTGGGGGGGTGATTATATGGAGGAATATACGGTTAAATTTAGGCCTAGTTATGTGACTCCCTTTTCTCAATTAATTATTTATTTATGCTCAAGTCTTGGAAATATGCGACCCATGCCTAGGTGGATGCCACATCACTCTGTAACTCTACCACATGTCGATCTCTGAGGGTGCCACTTGGCACTGCATGAATGATGATTATACCTGCTAAATATAAACATTTCTAAAAATAGAATCCAGTTCCTAAATTTTAGGAAACTGTCCACATCACCCAGGATGACTGGGAGTGTTGATATTATGGTAGTTGTGGGAGGTATTAACCTCCACGTGTAACCTTTGACGAGACTAGAATATTTCGAGAAGCAAGAGAAACCCTAAAACGTTTAATAACCCTAGGAGACAAGTATGCTCAAGAGAATATTTAATATTGCCTCCAGAAAGAGAAGTCAGCCCAGTCGAGTGAGATAGAGCAGTATAAATAGAGGGTGCTAGAGATCAATTGTCACTCACTCTCACAACTGCATAAAACTAGTAGTGCGCAAGTTTGGAGAGGGAGTGCAGTTGCAGTTGTTGTAATTGGTATTTTGGTTTTTGGTTGGACTTTCTTTTGGTTATGGTTTGGACTTTCTACTTGGTCTTTGGTTATTCTTGCTTGGTGCGCTAGCCTTGGAGAAAGGTGTGTTATCTTGGTTGGCTATTGGATTGCTTCCGAACTTATTCTGTCTGTCAAGGTTAAGGTGCTCAGGGTGGCCTTTGTGCTTATGGTTGGGTGGCAATATTGCTATATTGTCTATGGTGAAATGAGCACACCTATTTTTCTAACAGGTTATGGGCCCACACTATCTTCGGATAGTCTAACCGCTGGAAAATAGATTGGGAGGATTTGCTCAGTTGCAGTCAAAGTTTTGTTGCAGCAACGAAACCCTAACCCTCTTGTTGAAGCACCTTAAGTGGAGAGCTTGACCTAATTCCTAGATAGCCTAGTGTGCCCTAGCCTAGCGCACCTCTTGGTACTCTCAGCAAGCCAAGGCGTCAAGTTTGATTTTTTGGTCAAAGTCAAAGGTTGACCAAATCAAAGCAGTCATGACTTACTCTATGAAGTCTGAAAACACATTAGAACGGGCTTCTAACTTTAAAGCATGGAAGACAAGGATTGACCTCATCCTTGCCAAGAATAGAGTGTTGGATATCGTGAAAGGCAAGATCATGAAACCAAAGTTTGAAGCAGGAAAAGAGAAGGAACCTCAGAACGTTGCAGTTGTGGAGAAGTTCAAGGACAATGACATCAACGCTATGAGTATCATAGTGGACTCTATAAAAGACCACTTAATACCCTACATCTCTCATCTTGACTCATCTAAGAAGATGTACAATGCCCTAACTAACCTCTACTTAGTTAGAAATATTGAACAACTGATGATTCTGAAGAATGAGCTCCATGACATGAAAATGAATGATGATGACAGCATAACATCATACTTTGTAAAAGTCTCCCAACTAACAGATCAACTACAAGCTATTAAGGAAATCATTTCAGAAAAAGCACTAGTAAATATCGTTCTCAATGGTCTTCCCAAGACATGGGATGCATTTGCCACAAGCATGAACACAAGAACGGAGTATCCCACATTTGAAGAACTTTGGACTTGTTGTGCACAAGAAGAATCAAGGATTAGCGCAAAAGAGAAATCCCAAAAGAAAGATGATGATCAAGCATACACAACAAAGTTCAAGAAATTCAGGAATAAGAAGAAGTTTGCTTCAAGGAAGAAACCAAATCAAGAAAAGGATGTGTCAAAAATCCAATGCCTCAACTGTCTAAAATAAGGTCACTACAGGAACCACTGTCCTGAGTTAAAGAAAAGGAAGGAAACACATGAAGCAACAATTGTCGAAGAAAAGGAACCCTCAAAGAAAGTTAAGCAGGATGAAGCAGACTTCTTCTTCTAGTCAAGGTAACAATATTCTTCTATAACATAGTTCTTGTACATACCATGTTTACATAGTTCCTGTAGATATCATGTGTATCTATTTCTTAGAAGATAAGATGGTTAGTGAAACAATACCTATGGAGGAATAAAAAGATAAGGATTGTTATTACGATGACTACAAGTCAAGTAATGTACATGAAAAAGATGAAGTACGTTGACAATCTTTGGTGACAAATTCCTGAGGAATCTATTATATAAGTAACAACTACCAGATAGGCCAAAATCAAAATCAAACTTGAAGAGACCCAGAAGGAGTCAAACCAGAAAGAAATCAGTAATCAAGAGGAAACTAGAATAAGACTTGTGACACTTTGCAGAAAGCAATAAGGATGCAGATAGAATCATGGACTCTCTTAGATGGAGGGCGCTAATTGCAAAATTCCAAAAGAAGAGCATGCATTCATGCATGAAGCCAGGATTAGGAGGGAGCTAATCCTAAATGATATGATCCATTGAAGAATCCATGAAGATTATAAAGTATCTGTCCATTTTCCCCATTGAAAGTAGCAACCATGATAAGTAGCACGTGTTCAGTTTGACTCTAGAAGAAGTCTTCTTCGAAAAGAAGCCTTAAGTATCCTTGGTTGTCCATCTACATCTATGTTCCTATGATGAAAGGAAGAATTTGAAATCTTCAAGAAGGAAGGGCATGGAATCTATAGAAGACTCCATGGACCCCAAAGTTAAAGAGGAACATGAGGAAGAACATGAAGATTCCAAGAAAGAAAGAACAGCCAGAGCAACCAGTTATTATATTGGGAATCATAAGACTACCAGCATGGTTTGAACCCACTAGAAGCAGTCAAGCAGAAGGAATGGAAGTTGTGATGAAGAACAGTGTATGTAATAAATTGTGAAAAAGACTTAAGAATGGAAGCATTGCGAGATTCGGAACTAGAGGTTCTTCCGGAAGGAGGGAGAAGACTATGACGACAACTTGCTCCAGTAAACCAAATATACCTCTATCTAAGCTATTATATCTCTTGCAGTATCCATGGATTGAAGTTTACATCAGTTGGATGTAAAAGATTGTTCTTCCCAATAGAGCAATTGAGGAAGAAGCTTATGTAGAGCAATCTCAAGGTTTTGAGGTATACCAGAAAGAGACCCAAGTATGCAGATGGAAGAAGACCTTGTATGGATTCAAGTAATTTGATCCAAATCATCTCATGTACAGCAAAAGCGTGGTGAAAACTTCCTATGACAAAGAAAGTGTATCAGAATGGTTCCTCAATAGATCGGGATGATAGATTGCAAATCCATGGCAAACTCCCATGATGACAGATCTAAAGAAATTGAGAGACTCTAATCCAGTAGACTCATCCCTGTATCGACAATTGAATGGCTCGTTAATGTATTTGGACAATACTCAGCCAGATATTTTCTTTGCTATGAAAATAGTTCCAGGTAGAACCTAGCCATGAGAATTGAAAAAATGCAAAGCAAGCCTTGAAATGTTTTCGTGGGACATTTGAGTTATGATATATAGTTGCATGGATTTATCGATTTAGATTGAGAAGGGAGTGCAGACGACAGAAGAAGTGCTACCTGGATATGTTTTAGTTTGAGATTTTCCACGATGTCATGACTCATGGGCTAGCAGGAAACAGAAGTGTGATGCACTCAGCACTGCAGAAGCAGAGTATATTGCATCTTGTGATGCTTGTACGGAAGCAATGTGGCTCTGTAAGTTGGTTTTTGGACTGTCTGATCAGGTGTTGGATTCGACTGTGATATATTGTGATGATCAGAGTTGTATGAAGCTTTCAGAGAACCCTGTGTTCCATGACAGGTCAAAGCACATTGAGATCGAGTATTATTTTCTCCATGATAGAGTCCAGAGGGGAGAAGTGGCTCTCCAATATATCTCCACAGATGAGCAGATAGAAGATATTTTGGTAAAGCCTCTATCCAAGATAAAAAGTTTGCGTACTTAAGGGAGAAGTAGGGGCTCGTGGAGACGACTTCCTTATTGAAAAACGAAATGATTACTCCCAGGTTGGGAGAGAGCACTTATATGTTATTCATTTATGGACAGTCATTTTCCAATTCGAAAAATGGTCCAAGTTGGGTAGTTCCTTTCCAGTCCGGAAAGTGGTTCGAGATTTCTGACAGACAAGCATTTTCCAGTTCAGAAAATGATCTAGATCGGACGGTCATTTTCGTAATGAAAATGGTTCGATAGATTGTTGATGTACCATAAACAGTGATTCCCCTTGTGGCCAGTGTAGGGGAATGGTCTAGGACAGTCATTCTTCTTGGCAGTCACTCTGAGTAGTGGTCAAGTAGAATGGTCTGCCTCAGCGGGCAGTCATTCTTTCGAAGTTCACAGTGGTGAGCAGTTTCGAAGAATGGTTTGTTTTGGAGGTTGGTGCAGGACAGTCATTTCCATAGGAAATGGTCCGGACAATCATTCCCTAGGGCAGACTCATTCTCTCCAGGTTGCACTGTGATTAGTGCAGGAGGAATGGCCCAGTCAGGTGAATGGTCCAAGTTCAACAATCAGGGACAGGCATTCCCTAGGGCAGACTCATTCTCTCCAAGTTGCACTATGATTAGTGCCGGAGGAATGACCCAGTTAGGTGAATGGTTCAGGCTCAGAAATCAAGGACAGTTATTCTTCTATGCTTGGGAAGAATAGTCCAAATAGCCCATGGCTGATGTTTTGCTTTTTGAGGGCAAATGCTCTTCCAGATCTCACAGATGTGAGTGGAAGAATGGCCCAGATGACTCACTTTGTATCATGATATTGTTATGCAAGTTGATATCAGATGATATGATTGTTGTAGAGACTGTATGTCTCTAGACAGTAGTTGTATGTTATTGTGGTGGATGTGATCCACTTGTAGTGATTGTATGTCACTGGTTAGTAGCAGTGTGCTACTAAGAGTGGTTGTGTACCACTGGATAATAGTTATATACTACGATGAATAGACACAGTTGTGTTCTATTGGATGGCATTGTTTTGATTGCCATGGAGACTATATAGTTGGATAGTGATGATGGTGCTCATGATTTGATCATGAGATAGCATGTGTGGTTGTGATGATGCTACCGATTGAATGGTTTGTTTGTGCTAAAGACCATTCCCTTTAATACCTCCCTAGCTAGGAGGGAGTGTTGATATTATGGTAGTTGTGGGAGGTATTAACCTCCGCGTGTAACCTTCGACAAGACTAGAATATTTCGAGAAGCAAGAGAAACCCTAAAACGTTGGATAATAACCCTAGGAGACAAGTTGCCTCAAGAGAATATTTAATATTGAGCTATTAGCCTCCAGAAAGAGAAGTCGACCCAGTCAAGTGAGATAGAGCAGTATAACTAGAGGGCACTAGAGCTCATTTGTCACTCTCACTCTCACAACTGCATAAGACTAGTGGTGCGCAAGTTTGGAGAGGGAGTGCAGTTGCAGTTGTTGCAACTGGTATTTTGGTTTTTGGTTGGACTTTCTCTTGGTTATGGTTTGGACTTTCTGCTTGGTCTTTGGTTATTCTTTCTTGGTGCACTAACCTTGGAGAAAGGTGCGCTACCTTGGTTGGCTATTGGATTGCTTCCAGAATTATTATGTTTGTCAAGGTTAAGGTGCTCGGGGGTGGCCTTTGTGCCTATGGTTGGGTGACAATATTGCTATATTGTCTATGGTGAAACCAGCACACCTATTTTTCTAACAGGGAGAACACTGCCACATGCCACTGTCTAAAAATAGACACTGTTAAAAATAGAAAGTCGCATGAATGCCCTTGACTTCATACTCATTGATCCAAATATGCGATCAGAACTGACATGCGAGCCTTGGTGCTCAACCTACTAAAAATAGTAAATTGTGCCACATCATCCCGAAAAAGATCCAAAAGACTCTGGATGTCTGGGGCATGGACCAAAACCTGTTAAAAATAGAAAGTTCTAGCACGTCGCCAAGAAAAGTGTCATGGGGCCTAGAATCATGCAAGGACTCATACTGTATGCTCAGAACTGCTCCAAATTGTCAAGAGACCCACTCAAACCGTGTCTCCTAAAAAATAGCAACACCTGCTATATGTATACATCTCTCTCAAAAATGTCTGGAAACCAAGTCAACTCTAATTCTAGAGTCTGAACCAAACAACCATGTATCAATCATGTCCCTGCCTCCGATGGGAACCAACCTCTTGCTCAACACAAGTGCTAAACTCTGAGAGAATCTCAGAATGCCAGCCAAAGGAATGCACGTTGGCTATTAACCCTCAAGATTTTCAAGGGTGAAAATCTAGGGGTTAACATGTCCATGTCATGCACACCTATATCTTCCCACATGGTTATTTTCTATTGAGTCAGTAGGCATCCCTTGTCCCTTGGCCATGGTGCATTTATCGTTTTTGTTCTCAACAGGGCAGTCTCACAAAATTATCATTGCACGTCTTTTGAGGCAATTCACAGATCCCAATGCAGTGGGTCCCTGGAGGCAAAAATACAACATGGACTCGAAATGATTAGAAAAAAATTACGAGTACAACCCATATTGTAATTTTGGGATTGATGAAGTATCAAAGCAAATAGAACCGCCCAAAGGAAAATCATCCCATTCTTCTAAGATCGACGTTGAGCACATTTCCCAAGTAAAATGGTCAAAGAAGAGGAACCTTGTGGTCTACTAGCCATGGGAGAATTTTTAGCAAGTCAAAGATGCTCTCTCTTCAAGCAAAATGATTAGGTGAGCCAATAAAAGACCAAATCATCCCCCTTTGGGACAAATCGTAACTCCTTTTTCATGGAGTTGAATAGTCAAACTAGTTGTTGGAGTAAAGAGAGGTCAAATGTGGACAAAAGATAGTTGTTGTGCTCATTTCTCAAGGGGAAATCGTCCCCAATATGGAACGTTGGTCATTTCTCCACCATAGCACACCTTCTCCTAAGCTACACGACCTCTCTATTGGTGGAGCGAACCTCTCATGTGGACATTTTCAATGGTCAATTGTTCTAAATTGGATTTTATCCCATTTTTATCGTGGAGCTATGTAATAAAAAATTATTGTTCAATGGGTTTAGCCTCCAACCAATTGTGGATGAGCAAACCAAGAAAATATTTTTTAATGAGGGGGAAACTAGTCGTTTTAATGAAAAACTTCATAAGGCTAGCCCCTCCTCTCATTTGTTGTTGTTGGAAACATTGTGAGATCATAATGTCATAATTTTGAACTCAATTCTCTTGTGTCACTGTGGATTGTCTACTGTAATGTTTGTTTTTCTTGGTCAAGGATAATTTTTATTGTGCTTTAACAAGGGACACTAGTCATTTTAATGAAAAGCTATATAAGGCTAGCCCCTCCTCTCATTTGTTGTTGTTGGAAATGTTGTGAGATCATAATGCCATAATTTTGAACTCAATTCTCTTGTATCACTGTGGATTGTCTACTGTAATGCATGTTCTTCTTGGTCAAGGATATTTTTTAATGAGCTTTAACAAGGGTTTTTTCAGGATAATTGCAAGAGGTGATTAATCGATCCATTAAGAGGCTACATAGTCACATGGAGGAAAGAAAATAGACTCTTTGTCTCTTTCGTTTCCTTGTGGGTTCCTAGTGAAACAAACCCAAGTTGTTGGACCAACTTCCTTGGAAGTAGCTTCAACCAAGCGATTGTTTGTTACTTTGACCCAAGTCGATTGATTGTCTTGGAGACCATCCGTCAAGGAGTTTTCCTAGCAAATCCAAGGAGCAACCCATCTTCTGTTAAAATTTCTACTATTTGGGGCGATAGTCCTTCAACTCCAAACCCAATCAACTAAAAATCCATTCAAGGGTTGATCTTCAACTCACGAGGTTACAATCTCTCAAACCAAGAGCCATCTAAAAGGTAAAAGAGGTAAAGTTTTCTCTCAATTTCTTCAACCAATTATTTCTAAATTCAAATCATTCATCTTATCATAAAAACAAAAATAAAAAGCATACCCTACCTTAGTTCTTCAATTTTATATCTTGTAAACTAGTAGATCTTGGGGATTTTGCCACTTGGGAATTCTCCTACCCCAAAATAACTTTACCCTTGCGTTTTTAGGCTTTATTAGACATATTTTACAAGGGTTTATTGGAGGATAGTGTGCATATATGCATCATTACAGTGAAGAATACATTCAGATTTACACCCCTTTTTCTCATACAAAGGGACATTCAAATAAGTATTTCATCACTCAAACTATCTCTTCATTTCCAAAATCATTTATAAAGGTTTTATCGTTTATTTTCTAGTTAAATCAGCTGAGTTTCAGAACCAACAAGTCCTCTTGTTGCCTGGAATTCATTTCTGGGTTTTGACCCTAGGGGGATTTGAACCCCAAATCTACAGAAGTAATTTCCAGCAACCTGGAAACTATTTTTTCTGCAGATATGAAGGTTAAAGGGCATAGTATTCACTCATACCTTGCTTCCCTATCCCTTCCACCCATGGATCTATTGATCTAGTGTGATTATACACTTGTGAGAGGCCTCAAAAGGTCATATTCCTTGTTGTTTCTGCGTTTTTCTCTAACAAAAAGAAGAATCTAACTCTTATTTGAACACCAAAAAATGACTAAACTGCATTTCGAGGAAATTTTGACAGCTCAGATAAACGACAATAGCTTATTGTAAGATAAATAGAATACAACCAATACGGGAATCTGAAATACCTGAAAAGCCAGTTTATTTCCAGCATGTTTTCCACCATTTATTATGTTGAAGGCAGGGACAGGAAGAACAAAATTTGAATTTCCCGAAAGATCAGCAATATGCTGGTACAGTGGAATCTGCAAACATGCAGAACAAGAAGCATTTCATCTTTCCAAATGCTACAAAAAAATCTAAGAAAGGGGTGAGAGTAAAACTTTACAATGAATTAACTAAAGTAAATTTACTCACGTCTTTTGCTGCAGCTCCAGCTTTACAAACTGCCATGGATACAGCTAAGATTGCATTTGCTCCAAGCTCCCCCTGAGATACAGATAAATTATAAACATATACATTGGCCAATATCAAATTAGACTAAGGCCTCATAAGAAGCTTCTGAATATTATATTAAAAGACCACGGAACAAATTCAGAGAATTCAGATTCCTCTCCAACATTGTGGAAGCATTCAGGTCACACAAATAAAACCAAATTAGAATTAAAAAAAAAAAGTATAAGGCCACAAAATAAACCCAACAGATTAGGTTATACAGGCACAAAAAAAGAAATAGCCAAATTCAAAATAAGTTATAACTGATGAAATCAAACATTTTATTGGTTTACAAAACAGCAGAGAAGAAGAATGCTGAAACTGGTCTAGTTGACTTAGATGAAGCAATTATATGATAATATCATAATCAAACTATTCAGAAAAGAGGAAAAATCATAGGGGCACTTGTCCATATGGCTGAGGTCAACTGGCCAAAGCCTCAGGTTATCATTGTGGAGATCCCTGTTCAAATCCCACAGAGACATGATGAAAATGTAATTTGTACCATGCTAATGCAGAGATGGGGTTTTTCACTCCCCACAGATCAACAAAAGCAGAGGAAAAATCATAAAATTAAACTCTCACATTCTTGGTCTTTGTCAAATTTGCTAGAAATAATTGAATATTTGTGCATGAGATATTGGAAGCCAAATACTTGTTCAAATTCCAAAGAGATAGATGAAGTCAACATTTTATTCATTTACAAAACAACAAACGAGATTGAATGCCACAAACAAATCTAGTTCAATTGTTCATTTACTGAGGAATATCCAACATAAGAAGTGTTACCCCCTCAGGGGTGACAACTTTTTGGATACACCCTTGCAAGGGTGTCATGTTGCTGCTTGCATGAGGTGTCATGCTCATCTTCGCCAGATCCAAACAAAGCTTCTCTTGATCTCCACCAAATACATGATCATGCTAGCTCAGTTGTGGTGTAGCTCACTTTAATGCCCGCTCCTCAGATGACATACGCACTTCTGATATGGTATGGTATGGTTCTGGTATGCTTCATTTGACATTCCATGTATCAGTATTTATCTGGACATAATGATATAACTTCTTAGCTTGTCGTAAAATGGAAAACGCCTAACGATTGTCTAGTGGCACTTCATAATATTACATGGTTTTATCACTTGCCTTGTAGTACCTTGGGAAACATGTTTTCTGTTAGAAGTGTGTCATTTCTTGGGTTAACCTATACCACTGGCCCCTGGGTGCTTAGGCTAGATAGCGTTGTCCATATCCCAACCATGCTAACCATTTTTCACCTCCCCAATGTTGTTCATTTCATCCATATAAAAATTGCATCCTGATCATGTGTGATTTCTCAAAGGTCAAAAGGAAAGGTCAAATTAAAGCATGAATCAACAAAGCCACCAAGGCTAAGAGGTGAAGAGCTAAAGTCAAAAGCCAAATATAAAGCTTGAGAAATTCCCCTCGCTATGAGGCCAATGCCCCTAGTCCCTGGTTTGTCTATGAATATCTAAAGAAAAGGGACTTGTTTGATAAACTGAACATGTAAAGAAAAAGGCTTAAAGGGGTAGTAAGAAACGGTGTTGAGGATTTTAACTCAATGCTAAGCTCCCTCTAGAAGGCTATTATGTGTAAAAATTCAAGCTTAATAAAGCTACATGAATGAATAAAAAGACAAGTGCATGTCTAAGACTTTGAGGGTCATTACATGAACCTATTCCCCCTTCCCTTTCGACATTATTACTCATTATTGCCTATCTTCACCTAGGTACTTAGGAAATATTGGTAGTCCTAGGACTTGATGCATGTATACGGGTCAATATTGTTTCCCCTTGGTAAGACTTAGGCAAGTACTAAAACTAACCCCCATTTGTTATGTTGTGCTAAGAGATATCACCAGGTGTTGCCAATTAATGACTTGCTAGGAGGCTAAGCCCATCACTTCAAATGGGCATTGTTGCATTGGGATCCATGTACTCATATACAGCCATATCTACTGAAATTGGGATCCATGTACCGCATAGGGATCTGTGACAATGCATCGGGCCATGATAGGGATGCCATGCCATCACACATGCCACATGGGCCATTTATATGTATCCTCCTTGTTCAGTTGGACATTGCATGCATGCTCATGCATTATTTACTCCCCTTAAGGCTTGGACCACACGTGGGGCTATTTAATGCATTAGAGAGGGTGATTAAACTTTACACATTACGGAGGTGACTACACTTGGTGACTTGTACCCTATGATGATGTGGCACAATCACCAAATGATTGTTTGAGGAGCGCTCACCTAGACGAGCCCACATGTTCCTATTGTGTTGACCTTTGACTTGGACCGCTCACATGTGTGAGGGTTTTGAGGAGGTTATTCTACATATGGACTATTCCTTTGTTTGAGGAGGTTTGTTAGAGGACATTGGAGCTATTGGACCGTTTGACTTGTCTATTGACCATTCCTTCGAAGTCCAGACGTTAGCACCACTTTTGAGGGGTGCACCTCTCTTAGCTTTTCTTTTGTCCACATGTGTGGCTTCTTCATTGTATTTTGACCCTTTCTAGAAGGTCATTTCACTTTTTAAGGATATTATGGGATGTATTTTATTATTTGTTGTATTTTCCCATGGTTTTACCAGGCTAATGGTTTTGGAGCTCATGGTTTTGAGCGAGCACATGGTTTTGTATTGTATTTGAAGAGGAGCTTCACCTATAAAAGGAAGATTCCTCCTCCATTTCAAATCATTGGAGATTAATGAGAAATTTGGCTTAAGAGTTCTTTTGAGTATCTATCTATTTCTTGGTGAATGTCTAGTTTTTGTTCAACGTTTAGATAAGCACTATTGAAGGTTTGTTGGAAGAAGAAGGCTACTACAAGGCCAAAGAAGGGTGAAATGCTCCACTTGGAAGGGTTCTCAAAGTAAGTTCTCTAACCTTCTCCCTTTGATCATTAAAGTTTTTGTTCATGCATTAAGATAGGACGTCTTGTGGCTTTGTCCTTTTGCTTAGCCAACCTTTGAGTTCACAAATTAAAACCTAATTTAGGAGGACATCACCCCTTTAGGGGACGTTTTGCCACTTTGAGGAAGTCATTGGTGTTGGAGAAGCGTGGATGGACCTCCAAAGGCCATGTGTCAAGCACCTAGGCACTCATACACGGTGAAGACTCTTCTCCTCCTCAAACGTCCATGTGTAAATGAGTGGCACCTCACCACCAAGCCCTAACCCCCCTAGGTGACGTCATGTCTCTAGAAGTGATGTTTTGCCTCTCCTAGTCAAAACATTTGGCATGTGGGGGCTAGGCTATGTTGTCCAAGTCATCTTTGAGGCCTTCCAAGTTTGATATCTCTCATCCGGCATGCGCGCCCCTGGCATCCAACCTGTGGGCTTGTAGCCCCATGGAAGCCCAAGCTAGGCTTGTTCTCCCAAAATTGTCCACCAGCTACGTCCTACAAAGACAAATGAACACACCCTCCAAGGATCTCAAATCATAACATCATGATAAGTTAATCCAATCAATAAATAAGCCATCCTAGCATGTGCATCAAAGATCACCATATCAAACAATTAACAGCTCAAAGACACTATGCAACTTGTCAAGCTTAAGTATGAGAGGGTTAACGGTCCTATTGGGTAGGTCTTTCCCTAGGTCAAGGAGAGCTTCCAAGAGGTCCCTCTCTAAGCCATGTAAAGTGTATGAGGTGGATGGGGTCAAGACTCAATGGGCATAGGGCTCATGACATACTAGGGGTCATAGTGTCTCATTCATGGGTTCCTTTGTAGAGGGTGTGTGGTACCTTCGTCCGCAATGCACTTTTTCCAAGCCCATCAGTTGCCTTTTATCTTTCTTTCTTTATATTTTCTTTCATAATAGCATACGAAGAGATTGAAGGTCACTGCCCTGGCGTGGTGACCAGGTGGTGGCAATGTCACCCACAAACACCTAACGGAAATGAGAAGGTTGGCTCGTGGTGAGATCCCCTTTCTCCCAGCCATGCTATTGAGAGCCATTACCCTGGTTTGGTGACCAGATGATGGTAATGTCATACCACTAGATATTCATGGACGTGATAGGCCAGCTCATGATGAGACCTCCTATCCTTCAACTAACCTTTCAAGTGTTTCTTTAATATATTGTGGGTCCCCTTTATTTAAAGATAAGTGTTTCATTGCTTTCTTGGGTGATCCCTGGGCGAAGCATCTGGAAGGTTTATATAAGGCTTTAATATTTTACCCAACACCAACCCCTCTGGGCCTTTAGCCCCTTCTTCCCATAGAATGAGGGACAACCCCTTCTTGGGTCAATATACCCTAAAATCCCAAGAGACAAGGAAATGGAGGGGAATAATGATGGAAAGTGGTAAGTATGGTCGGGAACGGTACGATGGCTCATCAAGGGAGCTCCCAGTAGCAAACCCATTCCCAAAGACGACCACTTACTAGGGCACAATGTCAATCACCAAGGTGAAGCAAAGCAAGAGGCATAATGTCCAAGCACGTATCATGAAATCTAGAGCAATCTAAGATACAACATAATCAAATGGCTTAAATATTGAAATGATGCTCACCATAATACTGACTTGTACCTCATGGAGCAAGGCCCACTACCTTCCGAAAGCCAACTGGTGTGATGGATGCCATCTGTAAACCTGTGACCATCTGCGATGGTGAGTGGGTTTTTCATCTGTGCAAAAGGGTATTGTTGGTCATGTAGTCTCTCGGCACTCCATATCTGCAACCTGAGGGCCTCGAGACATCATCTCCTTAGTTATCCAGAAAATGGAGATAACAGACATAAATGTTGTATATTCTCGCCCCCGTTCTCAAAGAAAAAAAAATTGATCACGTCACTTCTATATTGTCATTGTTCCAAATGTGCATAATGTGATTGAATTGATAGACGAGAAAATTGCTAATAATTGAAAAGTTTGATGGATGTAGAGTAACTGCACAATTAATTCTTTTTATTTAAATTTTTTTTATGTAAGCATTTTCATGTCAAGCATTGCTATTATTTCTCATTATAAATTTAGAGGGTTGGCATAGATCTTCATATTATTAATTTATTGTTAACTATTACTATCTAGTATTAACAAAAAACTATATTTGGGTTTACTCATATCAGGGAAAATATTACTACCAATGTATATTGCCCATACCTTTGGGTATATTAGTAGTTTGGGGAAATCACGACAATAAGGAGACCAAGGTACTAGTTTAAGATATAAGAAGATCCATCATGGTTTTAAGCGAAGACTTCCATAAATTCCATACATGTCGTTCATCTATAAGTCAGTGAGTTAACGATAGCTACCCCGAGACTAGGCCAGGTGCAATACACACATACATTAGATAGGGTGGAATCAACATTGGGAAGTTACGAAAACATAGATTACCTTTGGGGAGTCAGCCCTAGGGTCCAGTTAGTGATTATGAGACTATTATATATATGTAAATAACGATTGGATGATGTGTGTATATCCTTACCTCCAAACAAACCTAGGTATGGTGGCCTCACAAATTTGAAATAACCATGCACTTGGCACCCAAAACACATATCCATTACTTGAATAACTAATGGACCTCTCTTGTCACTACTACAGGTAGTTTGGGTATGGACAACTACAACTCCCGAATCCAGAGTGAGAATAGGGGGACCAATGAAGGTCATGTCCTTCTCAATGGCCATCTGAATCATGAAGAGCTAGCTCAAAAGGTTCTGTCACTAAAGAACCAAGTCAATGAGCAGTCTTCTTATCCTCGAAAGATCAAGGGAATGCCAGAATCTGTAGAATCCAAGTTCAAGAATCAGGAAAAGAGACCCTCCAGTAATGAGAACCCTGACCAAGAGGAATCACTTAGGAGCAAGAAATTGTGTTATGAAATGACCAAGCAAAAGGCTCCCACCTTCAACAAGATTGTCAGAAGAGGAAATCAAGCAAGATCCTAGATAACTTATATGGAAAGACACATGTTGCTATATGAATTCAACCCCTTAAAGAAGACCAAGTTTGCAAGGTATCAGCTGAGAGATGATGTGAACCTTTGGTGGGACACCTCAAGAAGAAAGAGAAGGAAAATGAAGAGCATCTGGACTAGGATAAGTTCAAGAAGCATTTTGAATATAAGGGCATGCACAAGATGTACCATTGCAAGAAGGAAGATGAGAATTACTCGTTAAAGGAAGGCAGCATGACTGAGGAAGAGTGTGAACTCAAGTTAGTAGAATTAGACAAGTATGCCCATGGATTGAGTGAAGAGTCCCGACTCAAGAGATTCATTGTAGGACTAGAAGATCTTATCAGAGACAGGGTCCAAACCTTCAATCCTAAGACTTTAATAGATGTGATATAGAGGACCAGATTATGTGGAGAAGAAGTCTAGTGAAGAAAGGAATTAAGTGGCAAACTCAATCAGAAGATTAACCATCAAAAAGCATGGAGATAAGAGTATGATTAGTTGAAATTCAACCCAACTTTGCCACTAGAGTCCAAGAAAGAAGATAGAGCATAAGAGAATGCAGGACCTACCAACTTTGGAGTCATGCTTTGAATGTGGAGGCTATGGACACAAAGCCTTCAAGTGCCCTAACAGAAGGAATCAGACCAAGAAAGCAGTGATTCATCTTGAACTATAAAGGATGATGGGGGATGCAATGAAAAGAAAGATATATGCAGCAGTAGACAGTCGTCAAAGTATCAAGCCTCCCTAATACAGGCTCAAGGTATTATTTTTGTCCAACCCTATACCTTTTTTATTGACATTGAAAGCATTCACAATTTTATATCCCCTACATTGGTGGTCGATTGTAGGCTAAGCATTGAGAGGCTCCCAGATCCACGGATGGTACAAATGGCGAATGGTGCTAAGAAGTGGATCAACCAATCAATTGATAGGTATGTGGTGGATCTAGGAGGATGGACCAGTGGCATATGTTTGCATGAGTTAGCCTTAGGGGCCTACAAAGGGGTAATTTGATAAGACTTGTCAAAACTCCACAAGGCCAACACATATTGCTATGAGGAGTGATTAGAAGAATGCAAGGAAAAATATTCCTGTAGTAGTAAGGCAACTATCAGCAATGCAAGCTTTCTAGAACTCCACAAGGCCAACACACATTGCTATGAGGAGTGATTAGAAGCATGCAAGGAGAAAATATTCACGTAGCAGTAAGGGAAATATCAGCAATGCAAGCCAAGCATAGTGTGTGCAAGGATTGTTAAGGGTGCCTTATTCATATCACTAAAGTACTAAAGGAATCGAATATAGAGACAGACCAGCTGCCAGTAATAAAAGAGTTCCTATATCTTTTTCCAGAAGTATTATCCGGGTTACCTCCAACCCAAGAAGTGAAATACAAGATAGAGCTAATGTCTAGGGCAACCACAATATCAAAGGTGCCTTATAGATTGGGAACTAACGAGCTTGATCAGTTCAAGATGCAGCTGCAAGAGTTATTAAACACAGGTTTCATACACCTAAGTGCATCATCTTGGGGAGATCCCTTTATGTTTGTTAAGAAGGATGGAACCTTTCAGATGTGCATTGATTACAATGTTCAATAAAGTAACAATCAAAAACAAGTACCCCTTGACCAAGACCAAAGAACTATTTGATCAACTCAAACTTCAAAGGGGAAAAAGTGTTCTCATAGTTGGACTTAAGACCTAGTTATCATCATGTAAGAGTGGAAGAGGCTGACGTGACCAACACTTCCTTCAAGATTAAATATGAGCACTATGTCTTCCTAGTGTTACCTTTTGGATTGACAAATGCCACAATTTTCATGAGATTAATAAATGATGTATTCCAAAAGCATTTGGACAATTTTGTGTCAGTAATATTCATTGATGACATCTCGATCTACTCTCAAAATGAGGAAGGGCACCAAGAGCATCTTCGCCTAGTGTTGCAGAAGCTGCGAGAACACCAATTGTATGCCAAGCTAAGCTAAGTAAGGAGATCCAGTATCTTAGGTACATCATATATGAAGAATGATTAAAGGTGCATCCCAGGAAAATAGAAGCTATATCTAGTTGGCTAACCCCAAAGAATGCAGCGGAGATAAGAATATTCTTGATATTAGTTGCATAGTATCGAAGATTGCAGGGCTCTTATCAAAGTTGCAAGGTAAAGGGGTCAAGTTTCTATGGAAATCCATACATGACGAAAGATATCAAGAGCTTAAGCAAACTCTCATGCCAGCACCTATGTGGATACTTCTTGATTTTAATAAAGATTTCCTAGTGTGCACTGATGTCGGGGCCCAGTGGTGAAGGCATTGGGGAAGTACTAATGCAAGAGGGAAGGGTAGAGTCGAGAAAGTTGAATGTTCATGAGTAGAAGTACCCAACTCATGACTTGGAGCTCCTAGCAATAGTACATGCCTTGACGGCATGGAGGCATTATTTGATTGGCAGAAAGTTTGAACTACGAACAGATCACAACATCTTGAGATACATGCAAACACAACCACAGCTGAGCATTAGACAATGGCATTGGGTGGAATTTCCGAGCAATTATGATTGTGATATACTGCATATCAAAGGGAAGAAGAATGAAGTCGTAGATGTCTTGAGTCGAAGATGGCATATAAGTGCAATCTCCAAAGCTCAATCAGACTTAAGAACAGTGATCAGGAGGTGATCCAAAGATGATAAGTGGTACCAAGAGGTGTGTCAAGCTCTATCGAAAAGAGAGAAGTAGATAGAGAAGGAAGTCAAAAAGTATGAGAACTACCAATTAGTCAAAGATGGGGTACTATTATGGAGGGATCAGATCTATGTACCAAAATAGAAGAACTTTAAAAGGCTATTGTTCCACAAGGTCCCTGATGCTCCATATTCAAGACTCTCGGGATACCAAAGGACATACCAAAGCATGAAGCAAATGTACTACTAGCCAAGATTAAAGGCAGATATTGTCGCTTATGTGGCTATGCACCTTAAATGCTCGTAGATAATGGAAGACCATCAACACCCAACCGGAACGTTGAATCCCTTGACCATACCAACTTGGAAGTGGGAAGAAATATCAATGGACATCATTTCTAGACTGCCAAGAACTTCCAAGGATAATGATTCTATATTGATAAAGATGCCACATTTCATTTTAGTCAAGACTACTCATCGAGCATGTGATATTTCTCGAACCTTCATCCAAGTGATCAAATTGTACAGTGTGCCAAAAGTGATTATGTCAAAATGTGACTTGAAATTTACTTCTAAATTTTGGCAGAATTTATTCCGCAAGCTACACAAAATTTAAGTTTCAATACAACTTACCATCTAGAGACATATGGTCAAACAAAGGGAGTCAACCAAAGCCTGGAAGATATGTTGCAAATGTATGTGATGAACCAACCAAGGAGTTGGGAAGACTATCTCCCCTTAATGGAATTCACTTACAGCAATAGTTATCATCATTCCATCAATAAAAGCATGTTTGAAGCCTTGTACAAACAGAAGTGTAACTCTCCAATTAGTTGGGACAATCTGGAAGTACAATTAACTCAAGGAAGTGGCACCTTGGAAGAGATGGAAAATATAATAAAACACGTGCACCAGATTCTAAACACTGCCAAAGACAGGAAAAAGAGTTATGCAAATAAGAAAAGATCAGAATGAAACTTCAAAGTTGACGAGAAGGTATTCCTCAAAGTTAAGCCAAAAGGAGCTCCTTACGCCTAGGTAAATGGAAGAAATTGGCACTGAGATATTGTGGGCCTCTTGAGATTTTGGTCCAAATGGGTGTCATTACTTACAAATTGACCTTACCACTAGATGTGACTATTCATGATGTTTTCCATGTATCCTTGCTAAAGAAATACGTGCCCGATCCGAGCCATGTGTTGGAATTTGATGTTGTACAAATGAAGGACACCCAGGAGTTTCTCACCGAACCCCTAGTGATCATCGGTACTAAGAAGCAATACATACAAAGAAAAGTTATACATTTGAGTCAAGATCCACTGGCAACATTACTTCGAAGAAGATGATACATGGAATTAGAACCATATATGAGAAAGCTTTATCCTTATTTATTTAATGATGACCTGGCTCTGAGGTCATAGCCTTTTTAAGAGGGGAAGGATTGTAACACCCCTAATGCATTATGTTGTTGACTTGTAGTTGATGTTTAGTTGTAATGACACACCTTATAATGCTTGATTAGGAGATGATGTTTTGGACTCAATATCTCCTTGGTGATTCTTTACTTAATGGTTATTTATGAGTATTTTTATTGATGACTTACAATGAGCATTTCTTTGATGATTAATGATGAGCATTTCCTTGTTGATTCTGTATATATCTTTGGTGATTCATTTTCCCTTCATGTTGCATTATAGTTCATGTTTTGATACATATATGTATATTATGATATTCTTGGCAAAAAGCTAACCTATTTGTAGGTTATGACCTTAATTAAGTCATGGAAATCGTCTCCAGGGGATGGGGCTTTTTTTCAATGAGGATGGCCAACCTAATCCTAGTGCCTAAGGAGCTCGGGAAGAGGAAAACTTCAAAGTGACTTGAAATTACTTCAAAACTGATATGGAGTAAAATGATCGAGGGGGTTGAGCTATATTTCACCTTTTACCCATTTGGTGACACTTGTATCTTTGCTACTAAGCCTAATTTCGCCCCAAGTGTATTCAGGTAGGGGAATGGGAAGGCCAAGAGACATTCTTGAGAGGGAGCTATTATCCTTTGAAAGATTAGAAAAGGAGATGCCTACCTTATGTGAGGGGATTGGTTGCTTGTGGATGATTGGGAATTCCTACCTTGAGAATGAGAATTGTTTTGATTGTGAATTAGCGGGAGCAGTTTGATAACTATCCTAGCCTATTTTGTGTGAGTAGATGAGGCTAGGAGTGTACCTGACCAACTAGGGGTACTAATGCTCATTAAGCCTTGCAATTGATTTCTTTTAGGCCCTTGGGACACCACTGTTGAGAACGATACCTGACCAACTAGGGTTATTCATCAGGAGTTAAAGTGGTTAGTGTTGGAGATACTTCACACACACCTAGGATTTCTTTTTCCTAAGGTTTTCCCTATGTTTATTAGTCATTATTCAGTCTCCTATAGTTTAGGGAGAATATTCCTTTTCGTACACTCTAGGAGAATATTCTCTTCAGTTCACACTTCAGTTTGATCAGTTGAGTGGAGTTTGGATGGCACATTGGTTTCATCACCATGCAGCATTGAGATCATCACCGGCTAATGCGCATTGTCCTTGGGATCATCACCAGACTAGCACATTACACATGATTCCCTGATCTCCTCCTCACTTCACTCCGTTTCCGTCAGTTAACTGAAGACTGAGAGACTAGTTAACTCAGACTAGGTGGCAGTTAACTCTCGTAATTGCTTGAGAGACTAGACTAGGTGGCAGTTTACTCTCGTAACTGTCGGTATGTGTCTAGATCATTCTAGACCACCACTATGGCGCATTGGCTTCTCCTTCCATGCGCATTAGTTGAGTTATACAGAGTATATCATATGTAAATTATCATTCATTTTTTTTGGTTAATAAGAATTCTTCCATTCTTTCTCTCTTGCTTCTCTTTTCTCATATTTTCTCTGGAAACTGTGTATCTCATTTGCTAGCTAGATCTATTATGTGCATCTTCAACACATTTACGTGGTATCAGAGCCGACAGATTGCTAGGAAAAAGACACACCAGATTCTTTATACAGGTACCGAAGATTGAAGACAGCGGAAAAATGGAATTTCCAAAAGAATTCATTCTTACAACATACAATTTCTTTGCATGGAAAGAGAAGATGATAGTGCATCTTCAAGGCAGAGGATTATACAAGTTAACCATGGACACAGAGACCGAACCCACATCAGCCATAGAAAAATCCAACTATCTGAATCGAATGGATGAAGCGTTTGGAACTATTTGCAGTCTCATTTCTCCTGAACTCCTCTTTCACATGTCCTCCTGTAAAACCCCCAATGAAGCCTAGACCACCATGGAAGGGCTTTTTGGCAAACAGGACGAGATGAGGGGACACTTGCTCGAGGTGGAATTGCTCACTTTGGATCCAAAAATATTCGACAATCTCCAAGATTTCTTTACCAAATATAAGGATTTGTTGTCGCAACTCAAGTCTTGCGGGGTTGATAAATCTAAGGAGGAGAAACAAATTGTTCTCACCATTCTCTCCAAACTTGGTCCGGAATACTTAGTGTTTGTATCCACATTTCATTCAATTAGGCTCGCCTCTGGAGCCATCTGGAAGATGCCCTCTCTTGAGGTCTTTATTGAATCTATGACACAAGAGCAGAACAAGCTTATCAACATGGGAAAAATCAAAGGCCCAAAGGCGCATGCACTTATTGTGCATGATGGTAGCGGTCATCAAAATCAGAAATCTAAAGACAAAGACAAAAGGAAAGCACATGCAAATCCAAAGAAGGAAGGGTACTCCAAACCCTTCAACGATGCCTCTGATCCAAAGGTGGAAAGGGAAGAAATGGGGAGAAATCCACTTATTGTCATAAAGGATTCCATCCAGAATCCGCATGTATGCAGAAACAAATAAATCAGATGGCCCAAATACTTCAACAAAACAACCTTGGAGATTGCATCCACGAGGGTGCCAAGAAGAAGAAGCCAGAAGATCAGAATCCCAAGAAAGGCAATTCTAGCCATGCTTTGACTGCCATCAACTCCTCTCCCGATGCTTGGATCGTAGATTCAGGTGCATCACACCACATGGCAGTCACAAAAGAAGTTTACTCTTCATTGGACGCATGCAAAGGTCCTCATATTCTGATGGGGGACAACTCTCCACTCAATGTTACCGACAAAGGAAGAATTGAACTCACAAACGAAAGCTTCGAGAATGTGCTACACATTCCCAAACTTTCTGTCAATCTTCTCTCTGTGTATCAGATGACAAACTCTGACACCGGAAAGAGAGTCATATTTACACCTGATGTAGTGTATATCTATGACATGCAAACCAATTCCATGGTTGTTACCGGTGAGGTAAATCATCAATCCAGACTCTACACATTTTCTAAATTTATTGAACCAGATTTTGCATTACTACTTACTCATGCTAATGAAAGCAATAGGATATGGCAGGAAAGGTTCGGGCATTTAAATTTCAGATATATGCAACAGCTTAGCAAGCAGGGAATGGTTGATGGTCTACCTGACATCCACTTCTCCAAAGGAATTTGTGAGGGATGTGTTATTGGAAAACAACCTCAAGAGAAATTCGACAAAGGAAAGACTCAGAAGGCCTCATTTCCTTTAGATTTGATCCATAGTGATCTAATGGGCCCTTTTCCGCATCCATCAATCATTAAAGCAAGGTACATGTTCATTTTTGTTGATGATTTCTTACGCTTCACATGGACTTTCTTTCTCAGGCAAAAGTCAAAGGTCTTTCAACACCTCAAAGATTTCAAAGCCCTTGTTGAAACACAATCAGGAAAGAAGATCAAATCCCTCCGAACAGATAATGGGGGGGAGTATATCAACCATGAGATACAGAATCTTTGTCTTGAGGCCGGAATTCAGTTGTAGCACACAGTTCCCTATACTCCACAGCAAAACGGAGTTGTTGAGCGGAAAAATAGATCTCTAAAAGAGATGGCATCTTGCATGCTACATGCAAAGTCACTTCCATAAAGAATATGGGCTGAAGCACTTAATTGTGCAACCTACGTCCAAAACAAATCTCCCCATAGATCTGTCAAGGATAAGACCCCCTACGAGGCTTGGAGTGGCCTCAAACCGGAAGTGACCCACTTTCATATATTCGTTTCTCGTGCATGGGCCAGGATTCCCTCTGAGAAGAGGAAGGCACTTGATCCACAGAGCACATAGTGTATCTTTGTTGGCTACCCCGACGATGTGAAGGGATACATAATCATTGATCTCTCCTCGGACCGGCTCATCATTGAGCACAGTGTCCAATTCGAGGAAAGCATCTCGTATGTACCTCAGCAGCCGCATGCAGACACTTTTGTTCGTCCACCTGTCAGAGATGATGAGCATGCACATGCCGACTCTTCTTCAGATAAGAGTTTTGATTCAGAGGATTCAGATGAAACATATACCGAGTCAATACAGTTAGATGCAGATGCAAAGCCAAAGCAGAGGCCCAAGTGGGCCAAGACTACTCTTCAGGATGTAGGAGATCTTGTTGCGGATCCAACTGATATTAGGAGGACTCGATCTGATTTCGAGGAGCCTCCTCTTGCACTCACTGCCACTGAACCGATGCCACCCAGGCATCTTTTCTTGGTTTGGTCTTCAGATCCACAATTCTATGGCGAGGCTGCTGGAAATCCCTTTTGGGAATCCGCCGTGTAGGAGTACAACTCCCTCCTCGAGAACCGGACTTGGGATCTGGTTCCCCTTGCTTCAGGAAGGAAACTTGTCAGGTGTAGATGGCTCTACAGGACCAAGAGCGCAACAGATGGACAGGTTAGCATATACAAAGCCAGGCTAGTTGCCAAAGGCTTTGAGCAGGTGCTCGGCATTGACTATGATGAGACCTTCGCTCCAGTAATGAAGATGGATTCCATACATTTGGCACTTGCCATTACGGCAGCCAAGGGATGGGAAGTCCATATGATGGACGTGAAGAATGCATTTCTTCACAGCGATCTCTCTGAAGAGATCTATATCGAGCAGCCCTAGGGATTTGTGCGGGATTCATCTTTGGTCTGTCAACTGAAGATGTCTCTTTATGGCCTCAAGCAGGCCCCAAGGGCATGGTATGCCAAGATGGACTCCTACCTATTGTCACAGAACTTTGTACGTTGTAAGTCAGACCCGAATGTTTACATGCTCAGGACGCTTGATTCACTTCTACTCCTAGTTTTGTATGTTGATGATTTGTTGATCATCGGTTGCTCGACTTCATCGATTGCTGCAGTGAAGAGGATTCTACATGACTGGTTCTTGATGACAGACATGGGTCCGCTACATTTCTTCCTTGGGCTCGAGATCGGTCAGGATGCATCAGGCATCAAACTGTCTCATGCCAAGTATGCACGAGATCTCCTTGAGAGATTTCACATGACAAACTGCAAGTCTACCGACTCCTTTCCTATCAGGAGTCAGACTTGAGGATGGCGGGGACACTCCACTGGTTGACAGCACACTGTACAGACAGCTAGTGGGGAGCTTGTTGTATCTCACACACTCCAAACCAGACCTCTCCTATGCAGCTGGAGTCGACTTGTCTTCTAGGGTTATTATCCAACATTTTAGGGTTTCTCTTACTTCCCGGAATATTCTAGTCTTGTCAAAGGTTACACATGGAGGTTAATACCTCCCGCAGCTACCATAATATCAACACTCCCTCCTAGGTAGGGAGGTATTAAAGGTAATGGTCTTGAGCACAAACAGACCATTCAACCAGTAGTATCATCATAGCCACACAAGCTATCTCATGATCATGTAGATCAACTCGCGAGCAACATCATCACATCAGTATCATCTGATAGCATCAACTGCATCATCTCTCGAAGCCATACTCCATCTAAGTCATCGGGCATGATGTTGAATAAGTCACTCACTCCACAGAGTGATACAAGAACCATTCTTCTAATCCGAACATGTGTCCTAGAAGAATAATTGTTCCAACAAATGTTGGAAACCACGCCATGGGCTACAAGGACTATCCTTCTAATCCGGACATATGTCCTAGAAGAATGATTGTCTTGAACCATTTTCCCTCCAGCCACTACTGTGAACTCAAGGAAAATGTTTGTCTTGTACCAATCTCTCCACTCTGGTCACTACTGTGAACTCAGAGAGACAGACCATTCTTCTAATCTGGACATATGTCCTAGAAGAATAGTTGTCAATGGTACATCAGCAATCTGTCAACCTGGACCATTCTCCATAGGGAGAATGTTTGTCAACCAACAATCTTTCAACCTGGACCATCCTCCACAAGAAGGATGTTTGTCCACCAACAATATGTCCTGCCTGGACCATTCTCTGCCTGGAAAATGTTTGTCCATCAGCACACTAACTATCCATCTAGTTGGCAATCATCTCCAACACTAGTGATAGTCTCCATGGCAATCAGAACAATGCCATCCAATAGAACACAATTGTGTCTATCCATAGTAGTACACAACTACTACCCAGTGGTACACACCCACTCCTACTAGCACACGGCTACTAACAAGTGACACAGTCACTATCAATGGATCACATCCACCACAGTAGCATACAACTACTGTCTAGAGACATACAGTCTCCACAACAATCATATCATCTGATATCAACAATATCATGATACAAACTGAGTCATCTGGGCCATTCTTCCAGTCACATCTGTGAGATCTGGAAGAGCATCTGCCCTCAGAAAGTAAAACATCAACCATGGGCTATCTGGACTATTCTTCCCAAGCATAGAAGAATAATTGTCCCTGATTTCTGAGCCTGGACCATTCACCTAACTGGGCCATTCCTTCGGCACTAATCATAGTGCAACCTGGAGGGAATGAGTCTGCCCTAGGGAATGTCTGTCCCTGATTGTTGAACCAGGACTATTCCTCCAACACTAATCACAGTGCAACCTGGAGAGAATGAGTCTGCCCTAGGGAATGATTGTCCGGACCATTTCCTATTGAAATGATTGTCCTGCACCAACCTCCAAAACAGACCATTCTTTGAAACTACTCACAAATGTGAACTTTGAAAGAATGATTGTCCAGCGAGGCAGACAATTCTACTTTACCACTACTCAAAGCCACTGCCAAGAAGAATGGTTGTCCTAAACCATTCCCCCACATTGGCCACAAGGGGAATCGATGTCTACGATACATCAACAATCTATCGGACTATTTTCATTACGAAAAATGATTGTCCGATCTGGACCATTTTCCGAACTGGAAAATCATTGTCCATTAGAAATCTCGAACCACTTTCTGTATTGGAAAGGAACGGCCCAACCTAGACCATTTTCCAAACTGGAAAATAGCAGTCCATAAATCAATAACATATCAGTGCTCCCTCCCAACCTAGAAGTAATCACTTCCTTTTTCAATAAGGAAGTCGTCTCCACGAGCCCCAGCTTGTCCCTTAAGTACGCAAACTTTTCATCTTGGACAGAGGCTTTACCAAAATATCTGCTATCTGCTCATCTGTGGAGATATACTGGAGAACCACTTCTCCCCTCTGGTCTTTATCACGGATAAAAAATGTTTGATATCAATGTGCTTCGACCTGTCATGGAACACCGAGTTCTCTGAAAGCTTTCACATAGCTCTGATAATCACAATATATCACAATCGAATCCAATGCCTGATCAGACAGTCCAGAAACCAACTTACAGAGCCACATTGCTTCCGTACAAGCATCACAAGCTGCAATATACTTTGCTTCTGCAGTGCTGAGTGCAATAGACTTTTGTTTCCTGCTAACCCATGACATCGTTGCAAAGATCAAACTGAAACATATCCAAGTAGCACTTCTTCTATCATCTGCACTTCCTGCCCAATCTGAATCGATAAATCCATGCAGTTGTATATCATAACTTAAATGTCCCACAAAACAAATATATGGTTGAGTATTTAACGAGCCAACCAATTTTTGATACAGAGACGATTCTACTAGATCAGAGTCTCTCAACTTCTTCATATCTGTCATCATGAGAGTTTTCCATGGATTTGCAATCCATCATCCCAGACTTCTGAAGAACCATTTCAACATACTTCCTTTGTCATAGGAAGTTTTCAGCACGCTTTTGCTGTACATGAGAGGCTCTGCACCAAGTTTGCTTGAATCCATACAAGGTCTTCTTCCATCTGCGTACAAGGGTCTCTTTCTGGTATACCTCAAAACCTTGAGGTTGCTCTACATACGCTTCTTCTTCAATTACTCTGTTGATACTGTAGGAGATATAATGGCTCGGGTAGAGGTATATCTGGTTACTAGAACAAGTTGTCATCGTAGTCTTCTCCCTCCTAATGGGAGAACCCTCTAGCCCTGAGTCTCGCCTTGTATCTAGCAATGCTTAAGTCTTTTTCACAATTTCTCACATACATTGTTCTTCATCACAACTTCCTTCCATTCCTTCTGCTTGATTGCTTCTAGTGGATTCAAAGTTCAAACTGGTTCAATTGGTTGTTCTGACTTTTCTTTCTCTCTTGGAATCTTCATGTTCTTCCTCATGTTTTTCTTCAATGTTGGAGTCCATAGAATCTTCTATAGATTACATGTCCTTCTTTCCTGAAGGCTCCACCCTTCTTCCATAGGAGCATATATGTAGATGGACAACCAAGGATATTCAAGGCTTCTTTTCGAAGACGACTTCTTCTAGAGTTAAACTGAACACGTGTTGCTTATCATGGTTTCTACTTCCAATGATGAACATGGATGGATACTTCATAGTCTTTACGGATTCTTCTTCAATGGATCATATCGTTGGGGATTAGCTCCCTCCTAATCTCGGCTTCATGCCTGAATGAGCAATATGCATGCTCTTCTTTTGGAATTTTGTGATCAACTCCCTCCATCTGAGAGAGTCCATGCTTCCGTCTACTGCATCTCTCTTTGCTTTCTACAAAGTATCACAAGCCTATTCTGATTTCCTTTTGATTGTTGACTTCCTTCGAGTCTGACTCCTCTAAGTCTCTTTAAGTTTGTCTTTATTTGTTTTGATTGTTGCCCATCTGGCAGTTGTGTCATCCTTATAAACTTCTTCTATAATAGCTTTTGCAAGGATTGTTCATCAAACATATTTCACAAGGGTACCTGCCTGGAACAAGAACAACAAGAACAAACAAGAAATATCTATCTAGAGGAGATGTTAGTTCAACTTGCGAACAAGTATAATAAGCATCTATATCAACAGTATTCATATGCAGTCGAGTATTCACTACACCTAGCAATAATAGAATCTTTCAAAGACTGTTTTCACAATTTGTAATGTAGCAACTATCACCCTTGATATACATAAATTTGAAGCTTAAAAATTTAATCAAACCTAGAACTGAAGCCTCAACTACTATAGAGGGTGTGATTGTTCTTCTGAATGCACTGAATCCAAGATTACAGCTTGGACAAGGTCTCTAATACTTTTCCTGCAAACACACTCACGTTTTGCTAGATGATATAACTTGGATAGCATATAGAAGTGCATACCTTTGAAGTCTTGTAGTTGTTGATATTATGGTAGCTGCAGGAGGTATTAACCTCCACTTGTGACCTTTGATGAGATTAGAATATTCCAGGAAGCAAGAAGAACCGTAAAAGACTTGGACATAACCCTAGAAGTAAATTCGGCTAAAGAGAATATTTTATATTGAGTCTTTAGCCTCCAGAAAGAGAAGTCGGCCCAGACAGCCTGGAAAGAGCAGTATAAATATAAGGCGCCAGGGCTCATTTTATACACACAAGTCGCAACTGCAGAAATCCAATAGTGCGCAAGTCTGGGGAGTAGTTGCAGCTGTAGTTACTGCAACCTGTAATTTTCGTCTTTCTGGGTTGGACTTTCTGATCAGTCTTGGTTATCTTTGCTTGGTGCATTAGCCTTGGTTGGTTATTGAATTGCTACTGGAATTCTTCTCTCGGTCAAGGTCAAGGTGCTCGGGGGTGGCATTTGTGCCTATGGTTGGGTGACAATATTGCTATATTGTCTACGGTTAAACAAGCACACTCACTCTTCTAACAGTAGCATCGTCCAGCATGTCTTCCAATCTGAAACTAGATACCATCTTGACAAGAAGAGATTAGAAGCTCAATCACAAGATTCAATGATTAGAACAAGCTAGAAACTCTAAAGTTTTAACTTTGACTACAAAATCAATTTGACCAGAAGTCAACCTTTGACTTTGACTTTGACTTTGACCAAAAGTTCAAACCTGACGTTTTTGCTAGCTGAGAGTACCAAGAGGTGTGCTAGGCTAGGGCACACTAGGATGTCAAGGAATTAGGTCAAACGTTTCATCATAAGTGCTCGAACACAAGGGTTAGGGTTTGTTGCAACTGCATAATCAGAAAACCTAGTTGCAGCTATCACTGGTGCCACAACAAGCTTAACAAATAACTTCCCAATCTATCTTCCAGTGATTAGACTATCTGAAGATAGTGTGGGCCCATAACCTGTTAAAAATAAAGAGATGTGCTCGTTTTTCCATAGACAATATGGCAATATTGTCACCCAACCATAGGCACAAAGGCCACCCCCGAGCACCTTAACCTTGACAGACAAAATAATTTCAGAAGCAAACTAATAGCCAACCAAGGTAGTGCATCTTTCTCCAAGGCTAGCGCACCAAGCAAGAATAACCAAAGACCAAGCAGAAAGTCCAAACCATAACCAAGAGAAAGTCCAACCAAAAGCCAAAATCCAAGTTGCAACAGCTGCAGTAGCACTCCCTCTCCAAGCTTGCGCACCACTAGTCCTTATGCAGTTGTGAGAATGAGGGAGTGATAAATGAGCTCTAACGCCCTCTATTTATACTGCTTTATCTCACTTGACTGGGCCGACTTCTCTTTCTAGAGGCTAATAACTCAATATTAAATATTCTCTTGAGCCAACTTATCTTCTAGGGTTATTATCCAACGTTTTAGGGTTTCTCTTGCTTCCCTAAATATTCTATTCTTGTCAAAGGTTATGTTGAAACATATATTTTTTCTAAACTATAGACTTAAATAAGTTTAATTCTTGTTTAAATAAAGACAAACGCGCACTTGGATATCACCGTTGATGAAGTTTTTTGTTTAATACAACGATCCTAAGTTCTTAAAAGTTACGGAGCCGCCCACTAGTTAAAACGTCAAATCGCTAAAGACAATCTTCAAAATGTCGGGTTTCAGGGTTTCGCAGACCTAACAGTCCAACATGTAAAGAATCTCAATGTCCCGACATGCGAAATCACGAAACTGGAATAAGTTTTTAAGCCATGTTAATTAAAGCATTAAAAGCGATTAATACTAATTAACCACTTCGCGATTCGGGGATCCTGCCTCAAGCGACCACGAAAGTCCCGATATACGAAGTTGCGAAACTAGCTTATTTTAAACCGGGTTAATTAAACGATTAATAATGATTAACGATAATTAAATCTTATCGCAACTTCGTGTTTCGGGAATCTTGTCTTGAACGACAACTTGAAATCTCAATACCCGAAGTCGCGAAACCCTTAATTAATCACGATTAATTAAAAGGTTAAACTTGATTAATATTAATTGATCAAATCGCGATTTCGTGATTCAGAGATCATAGCTTGAGCTGAAATAAGATCGCCTGGGACTCCATACCCCGAAATGGATTAAGGTTAAACAAGATTAATTAACAAGATAAACTTGATTTATTAACACTAGCAATCTTATTTCCTATAAAGTTTGCGTTGATTTGAAATGCGGGTAAATTCAAATATTCTCTATGCTTTTCCCAAATCACGAAATATCGACCATTAATGACATTAATAGTTGATTTAGGGAAATGATTTCAAATAAGATCCTGCTTTATCGCCCAAATCTTTTTACTAAAGGAATTAAACGCATTGTCAGTAAAGATCTACGCAAACTGATATGCTTAAGGCAAAGAAGATTTTCTCAATTTGAATTACATTCTCGTTTTCACAAAGCTGGCTCAATGAAATAATCAGTTTTTTGCATTTTCATTCTCTGTAACAGATAATAGAACTCTAAGACTCGATACCATGGCTCCACAGAAAGCACCTAAAGCAACTGGTGAAAGCTCAAGCCAAAACGCGGAGGTTATCTCTGACACCTCGCCCAGAAGCGTAGATACAGTTAAAACCTGGACGCATGTATTCAACACTCTACAATACGAGCTGGTAAACTGCCCGGATGATTCAAGCGACAACGAAAAGGAAGACTTGTCTACCAAATACAAGGTTATTGCTCAGTTAGAGATGCACAAGGTAGCAACGAGGCCGCAGCTTTTACCCTATTATGATATGATTGGATGGGCACTAGATCATGTAGATATCCCAACTAGAACTATATTCAATTCTCAGAAGGTAGTTGTTGGATCATTTCGGCCAGAGCACATACAGGAGATGTACAAGCTGTCTCCAACACCAAACTTCACTTACAATGCCAGTTTCTTAGAGGATTTCAACAAGAAGGAGTGTGATCAATTCTGAAAAAGCCTTTCTGACTTGATCAAAGACTGGTATTCACGCCGCGAAAAGTTCAGAGCCGATTCTCACAGCACGTACTCAATTTCATCGTTAGAACCGCAGTTCATGTATATAGCAATGATGATGTGTAGGATCTATGGGAGAGAGAACACAGCACATTTCTTTCTGGCATGGGTACCCATTATACACACAGTAGCGGAAGGATATTCTTTCGGCTGGGCCAAAATATTGTCGGACAGTCTCGCTAGTGAAATTACAGGATATCAGACACAAAAAACCAAGGGGAAATCAGCTTCATTCTTCATGTCAGCTTATATCATGGACGCCATCTGTGTCATGACGCCTTTCCCGCTGATGGGTTGGAGCTGGACTCCAAGTAGCACAAAACCAATTCACAATTATCATTCAAAACTCTAGGAAGACAAGGCGAAAGATTTCTTCTATGAAATCTGTAACTGGGTAGTGGTGTCGATGCACACTGCTATATTCGGTCACCCACCTCCTAGAATTTCAGATAAAATTGTGGCTAACCTGGGCAGCGTGGCAGACTGGTACATCGAGGAACACTTCTCCTATATCAGAGTTTTTGGTTGTTCAGTTCCTCCATATGCTCTGCCGCAATTCTTACCAGACAGACTAGTGTGCCACGAGGTCGCACGAAAAACTGTACTCGGCGGGATTAGCAAAGAACTCAAAGGAGTACAGAAAAAGGTATGGCCATCTTTTCCCTTACACATTGGTGCATTTTCTTTATTGGATTTCGGCCACTCCAAAGTGGAGGTCACAGCCTTAGAAGAAATAAAGCTGGTAAACATTGAATTCAAGAAGCACGACCCGCAGAAGGTCGTGGGTAACCACATGGCCAGTTGCAGTCTGAAAAGGTATGAACACAAGGATTCTCCTCAAGACAAGGTTTTCCGAGGAGCGAGATCTTATCCGGAGGTCCTAGGCTAGGTTTGAGCTCTGTCACCTTAAAGAATGATCGAATTCTACGACTTTCAGAGGCACCGAAGAAGTAGCCTCTCTAAAGTGTTACAAGGAGGAGTCCCAACGTCTCCAGATACACAGCAAACAGAAACACGAGGTTCAGAAGCCGTAAACTCTAGCAAACAAGAAATCCAGGAAAACTCAAAGAAAACTCAGGTCTCAACTCAGAAAGAAGAAACCCCGGAGACAGATGTATCGGGTAATCAAGCCAAAAATCAAGCAGAGACACTAACAAAGAAGGGAGAAGATAAGTTATTGTCTACACCAGATAAATAAACTACAGACACGACCGGAAAGCAGTCATCCATAGAAATCGGCAGCCCCATTCAATTTATCACGCCTTTACAGTTCACAAGAGGGAACCCCGGTGCAGAGGTAGTATTTATAGACGATCTAACGCCAATTCCTATAGAAGAGATACCTCCCACCGATTTATTTTTCAGCAAGAAAAGGAAAGCTGTGGTGAAGAGAGAAACACACCAAAGGGCGGGTACAGCGATCAAGAGATACATAGTACTAACTGATGGAGAGGCCTTAGAAGAGGTGGAATTCGCTAAAGAAGAAACAGGTTCATTGGGGGCTTATGCTACAGCCAACCAGTTTTCGGTTGGAACTTTAAAAGAACGGCTGAAGCAAAAAGACCTGCTAATAAACCAACTACAAAACCAAATAAAGACTGTAAAAGAGGACGTCAGAAGCGAGGTCAACAAGGGCCTCGAGCAGATGAGATCCAGCGACACACAAGAAATCCAACAGCTGAAATCCGACCTTGAGGAGATACACAAGACTGCCCAAGCGAGCCATGGACGGGTCATCCAACAAGAGGAGTTGGTACGGCAACTACAAGCAAAATTAAGCTCTATCGAAAGCATGGTTGTAGATATAACAGTGTTCCAAGCTCAGGCACTAGAAGTGCGAAAGAAACTGGAAGAAGCACAACAAAGCCTGCTCTCTAAGGTAGAAATCATCCAAAATCATTCTCAGTTGATGGATCAAGCATTAAGTAATATTGTTTTAAGAGAGAGAGAGGTTATCGTTGCCCGGACTACCTTCCAAGAAGCGGTCATATCATCAGCAAAGGAAGGGATAGCTATGACTTCCAGATTGTCCAAGTCGGAGCAAACCAGAGGCGATATTATACTAAAGGCTTGGGAGTCAAACATAGCCGAATGTAGGAAAATGGCTAAAGAAGTGAAAGAATCTTGTGAAGAAGCTTTTGGTTTACTCGACAAGGAATTATTAGGCCTTGATAAAGAAGATAGCTCTGGGATACTGGGTCAGATTGATATAGCCAAACATCAGCTCGACATTAAGACAAATATGGAAGAAGCCCAAGGTGAAATATCGCAGATAAAACAGGCTGATATTGCTCAAATAGATAAGTGGCTAGTGAAGCCTAATCTACTACTGCAGTCTCTTATTTCAGAAGATAGACGAATAGAAGAGAGATTACCTCAGCTGGAAAAGAAATTATACATTTTTTAGGCTAATAACTTAACAGAATCTTCAAGGTCGGTAGCTCAATTTGTGGGCAGATGCATCAAATGTATTGAGCATGGAAAGGGTAACACTTCTGGAAACAAATGAATACAACCTGTGTACATTATCTATTTCGGAGCTAGAAGACAGAAAAGGAAAATGGCAGTGCCAGCATAACGAGAAGATCAAGAAGATTGCAAATGAAACGTTTCAGCTTCTATATTTTGTAATTTTAATTATTCTAAAGATAGAAGAATTCCAACCGTTTGAGGTTGAGAACTTTTGTATAAATGCATATTCGAAAGAATGAACAAAGGTTGCTTCTTGCCGGTTGTAATTGAGAAAACTCTCCTCATTGAGGATTAATACAAGTGTAGACCAGAGATTCCACATTTCGTCCAATTTGAGTAATGTGTTCTTCTGTCTTTTCACATTCCAGCATCTTTTATATACTTCCTTGATGAATGCCTAATCGCAATTTAGTACAACATCTACTGTGGTTATATTTCATTCAGTTATCTGATAACAAACAGATTTTCCTCTATATTGGCTATTAGCAAATACAAGACCTGAGTTAATTAGATTACTATATTTTATGCTTCATTAAAGGTTACATTATCTATTTTCTTCTTCTGTAACAAAGTAATATTCTTTTGTATTTGATGCCTTGCTTTGTCTAACAAATTTATGTTTTTCTCTCATTACATCCAATACTTTCAAATTTAACTCAGACACGAAAAACGGCCTCTGAGCTATTATACTACTAATTCTATTAAGGAATTTTTCTCACATGGTTGAGATAGAAAAAGAAAACTTTTAAACTTTCCTCATTTCCTGATTCCTGACATTGTGCTTTGAGCCTTAAGTGCAAACTCAGGAACAACAGGTTACACGTGGAGGTTAATACCTCCCGCAACTACCATAATATCAACACGAAGCACATTGAGATCCACATGCACTACATCTGGGACTTAATACACGAGGGGATCATCGACCTGCAGTTTTGTCCTTCAGCAGAACAGACTGCAGACATCTTCACCAAGAATTTCACTAAGCGAAGTTTCATTCTCTGCACAGTCGTCTTAGAGTGAAGGACACAGTTGCCTAGCAACTGTCAGTTCTTCTATTTACATACATTGTACTTTGAGGAGGGGGGGGTTCCCATGATGTTTTCCCTCTTTCCTCGTTTATTTCAGTGTATCTTTTGTATTTGGGTACCTAACATGGCCTCGTTGTCGGGACCCATTCTTTATTTTCACCATAATGATGTTCAGGGGGTTGTTGGAGATACTTCACACACACCTAGGATTTCTTTTTCCTAAGGTTTTCCCTATGTTTATTAGTCATTATTCAGTCTCCTATAGTTTAGGGAGAATATTCATTTTCCTACACTCTAGGAGAATATTCTCTTCAATTCACACTTCAGTTTGATTAGTTGAGTGGAGTCTAGATGCCACATTTGGTTTCATCACTATGCAGCATTGGGATCATCACCAGCTAATGCGCATTGTCCTTGGGATCATCACCAGACTAGCGCATTACTCATGATTCCCTGATCTCCTCCTCACTTCACTATGTTTCAGTCAGTTAACTGAAGACTGAGAGACTAGTTAACTCAGACTAGGTGGTAGTTAACTCCCGTAACTTCCTGAGAGACTAGACTAGGTGGCAGTTTACTCCTGTAACTGTCGGTGTGTGTCCAAATAACTCTAGACCACCACTATGGCACATTGGCTTCTCCTCCAATGCACATTAGTTGAGTTATACAGAGTATATCATGTGTAAATTATCATTCATTTTTTTTTGGTTAATGAGAATTCTTCCATTCTTTCTCTCTTGCTTGTCTTTTTTCATATTTTCTCTACAAATTGTGTAGGTCATTTGCTAGCTAGATCTATTCTCTGCAGGTTCAACACATTTAGAGTTAGTGAAGTCCTTGCAGAGGAACTCCACTATTGAGAATGGTCCCTAACCAACTGGTGGTATGCATCAGGAGCTTGAGTGGGTGTTCCTGCACACAATAACCCTTAGGGGTATCGGGTTGCTGTAAATCCAGGAGTCTCTCCACCACACTATGGTTGGTTAGTTGGATGTCTAATCCTTCATTTGATATGTTAGGAAAAGAGAGGGATCTTGTTGAGTACTTAATATTTTATCCTACACTCTCGTTGAGCTTGAGCCTTGCTCAGGGAGCAACACCTATGCTCAGGTCTTTGCATTGGCTGGGTGGAAAACCGACCCTTGGGTGTGATCCTGCCCCCCCTCCCCCCCCGGAACCTTGTTGTCATTCTGCTTGTGGAGCATTGGTTTGGACTACGGTTTAGTCATTTGCAAGGTGAAGGAACGCATGTACCTAATGTTCTATTGCTTATAGTTTTACTTCATGGTTGATTTACCTGCTTTTTTAGACATCGTTGATTTACTTGATTGCTTACATATGATTGAGTTACTTGATTGATTTAAAGAAAAGGAAATATACCTTAGCAAGTAACACCCTCCCAGCTAGTTATGCTAAGTAGTGTTGTTAAATATCTTGGTTCAACAGGAAGCAAGCATCAAAGGCATTGAGCCCAACATAGGCAATTTATACATCAACCAACACTACGAGTTGTGAATCCATCTAACTTTGCATGTTGATAGCATAGATGACAAGTGAGATGTTGGGGCCTACTATGCTCTATTGTAACAATCAGAATTGTATCAAAACTCTCTACGAATCCAATACTCTATCACCGTTCCTAGCACATTAAAATCATGTGCCACTTTCTCTAGGACAAGGTTCAAAAGGAAGTAGTGACTCTAGAGTATGTTTAAACATATTAGCAAGTTGTCTATATCTTGACTAAGACCTTAGCAAAGGGGAAGTGTGAGATGTTGAGGGAGACATTAGATTTGGTGGAGAATACTTTCCTCGCTAAGAGGGAATGTCAAATTTTTACTTGTGGTAGGTCAATACATCTTCCATTCAAGGGTTTAGTGCAAGCATGCATTAACATTGTCATCTTCAATTGAGTACACTATCATTGGAAACAGTTTCCATGCATAAGGGCCAATTCTCCAAGAGTTCAGGGATAGGGCTTTTGATGCTAATGTTGAATTTTCAATGAGCTATGGCTCATGTATTTACATTAAATTTTTTGTTGAACTTTTACTTGAACCATAACTACTGCAGCAAACCAAGATCACAAGAAGAATAACCATGCACAAGAAGTATCCTGGGAAACCCTTCTCAACAAGGGAAGAAAACCCAGCCAATCCTTTGCTATATTCTTCAAGAGAAAGACCTCCCACACCATCACCAAACCTAACACACAAGAGGATGTTGTAATTCTCATAATTTCAGACCACAACTTCTGAAATCATGAGATGACACAATGTTAAGTGTGTTTCCTCAATGGGGATTCACCTTTATCTATATAAGACTTATCACATCAAATGATGTGTCTATTGGAAAAATAGGGCTGACCTCAATAACTCAAAATATAATTAATACTTACCATACTAATTATCTTTTACTTTATGGTGGAGCCGACCTGTACCCTTTACATCACAAATAGGGTTACAGGTAAATCTGACTCTTGGAAAATATAGCAAGGGATCTCATACACCCATTAGTGCTCAGCCACTAGGGGCACATCCATCTGTGCACATCCATCTCTATCTCACTACGTCTCACAGGAGAATCACACTCACTAGTGCTTAGCCACTAGGATCACGTTCACCTGTGCTCAAACACAGGCATGTCCAACTCAGCAGATCGCTTTCTCACTGTGTCTCACAGGAGAATCACACTCACTAGTGCTCAGCCACTAGGATTACGTTCACCTGTGCTCAACCACAGGCACGTCCAACTCAACAGATCGCTTTCTCACTGCGTCTCACAGGAGAATCATCTGGACTATCACATCATCTCAACTCTCTGCACAGAGGAGACCGGTACATTGTTTCATCTCCGTCTCAAAGAGAATGACACACCCAACTCATGGGCTTCCTCACCCCACAGGGGCACACAACATTCCATCTACGTCTGGAAGAGGAACCACACGCCCAGCTCATGGGCTTCCTCACTCCACAGGGGCACACAACATTCCATCTCCGTCACAGAGAGAAACTACACACCCAACTCATGGGCTTCCTCACCCCACACAGGGGCACAACGTTCCATCTCTGTCTCAGAGAGGAACCACACACCCATCTCATGGGCACACCCAACTCATGGGCTCTCTCTCAGGTCGACTCACTCAGTCTGTGTCCTGGAGGATGTCTCACGCAGCTGTAATCATCAACAGCTAAGACCTAGGGCACATCATCGGTTGGCTAGATACGTTGTATCTTCCCTCTTCTTCCTATTCTATAAAGGAGATGCAGGGTGCACCACTATGTTTGTTAGCACGTTTTGGTTTTGAGCTATTGCAGTGTATTTTCTTCTTTCCATATTCAATAGAAAATAGATATGATTGAGGTTTTAAATTTGGTATTTGCTATTCAAATTTGGTATTTGCTATTCAAATTCTCAACAATATGTGTTTGTAGATTAGCATACTTAGATTTGTTGTTTTCATTGAAGCTTTCAAGTTTTTAGTTACCTAGTATTTAGGTCATTCGTTCTAAGGGCAAAATCCACTTACATGGTATCAAGTCACGTTTGTTGAAACATTCTAGGAATCCATGTATGGATAAGACTGCAACCTGTATGAGGGGAGCTTGGAAGATGCAACTTTCGACACAACACCCTACTCATTAACAACTTAATTTCACAAGGAAAAAATACATCACATTTGTACAAATTCTAAAATAGAGTGTTGGACATATCACTCCTTTTTTATAATACTAATAGCTTACAATGGATATACATAAAATTCACCCTGAACAAAGGGCAAGAGATAGAA
This sequence comes from Picea sitchensis, assembly GCA_010110895.2. Classification (NCBI taxonomy): domain Eukaryota; kingdom Viridiplantae; phylum Streptophyta; class Pinopsida; order Pinales; family Pinaceae; genus Picea; species Picea sitchensis. Next base: position 3,166 of record SNQJ01S0045731.1, on the reverse strand, counting down.
AGTAAATAGACCAACTAGTGAGGATGTAACTTCCTTGATGCCACAAACCCCTTTTCCGTAATTAGTTTACTAAAAAATAATGAAGCCAATGTCCAATCTCCCCATGATGAAATGATTAGCACACATAGCATCGCCTTAGCTAAGACTGGGGGCCTATCCTTTACACTTGGAGAACATTTTCAAACTCATTTTCTTCCTCCACATCATCCACATACTAGGGGAGTTGCTTTTAGCTAGGACAGATATCCCTATCTTTCTATCCACTCCTCTAAAAAGATTGCCTTGCTCAGACATAGGTGAAAAGAGCACTTCTTTTCACCAGTGCATTAGAATTTCCATATATTGTCTCCCTCCCTTTCAATATTCTTTAGATGCCCCCCGTCATCTCCTCCCTACTAGAGGAGAGATCAACAAGTTTGTTAGGAATAACATCTATTGTACGTACATTCAGAGTATTTGGGTGTCCCCCCTCAACTGTTTGGCCACAAGATTGCATTTATTATGAGAATTTCATGTAATTGCAAAATGTTCTCATCATTCATCCTGATTATATTCAACGCCATTGGGTTCACCACCTTGGGATACCCCTCGACTAGTTACAGGTTTTCTCCCACCATCGATGGATCGAGACAAACCACCACATCCCAAGGTCTAAGAGGGTCTACCTGTTAAGTTTTTACAGTTGTTATTAGGCTATTTCCAAATTTCATGAGCATTCAATGCATTTCCAAAACAATAGTATAAAGAGGATAATTGAAAGAAACACAATCACAAGGTACGCAACATTTTATCCTAGGAAACCCTCATGGGGGAGAAAACCCAACAAAACTTCCTCAACAATAGATTGCCAATACAATGCCAAGACTAAGACCAAAACACCAAAGACAGACCAAGACCAAGCATGTGCCTCTCTTCTCCCTTGTTAGACGTCTTCCTGCAACTGCAACTGCCTTCAAGATATGCGCACCAGATGAGTGAGTGTGTTCAAATGAGACACCAACCTCACATATAAATACAAGTGTGAGATGGTGCTAGGGTTGTGACTCTTCACTTGGTGGGGCCAACTTCTCCTAGAAGTGGCTAAAACCACTTTATAATTACTAGGAGCAGACTTTACAAATACCACCATGCAAATACATGTTTGACCAATCCATAAAAGAGGATTTGATCTTATACAAGACCCGACTTGATTAATCCGCAAAAGGGGATTTGATCTATACAATAATAACTCAAATATAATTTAGAATATTCTTCGAAGTTACAATATTTCAACACTCCCCCTTGACGAGAAGGGTATTCTACTGACATGACTCAATACAACATCATCAAGAGAAGGAGAGGGTAGCATCATCATCAGCGTCTGGAACATTGATCGGCACATCTATAAATCATCGAAAGTTTTTCTCATCATCAATATCATCATTGTTTATAGCATGGAGTTGGAGTAACATCATCATCATCATCAGCATGAAGTTGGAACATCAACATCAATAGCACGAAATTAGAACAATAATATCAACAACATGGAGCTGGAACAACATCATCAACATGTGGCAACAAAATGAGACAAGTGCTTCAGCAACATCAGTGGCACTCTGACAGACCGTCCTTACCGAACCTTGGGGATCTACCCAGAATCATAAGATTCCATAGGATATAAAATCCTAACTGAGCTACCACTACTGACCACAGCTAGCATATACATGCACAGGTACTCTGAAAGACCGTCCTTACCGGACCTTAGAGATCTGTCCAGGGATGATCAGTCCCCTAGGATATAAAATCCTAGCGAAGCTACCCATTGTTGGTCAGGATACCATACTATCATCAGCATCACTCCCCCTTTTGAGGGAGGCCCTTTCGGACTATTGATATTATGGTAGCTGCGGGAGGTATTTACCTCCACATGTAAACCTGACAAGAATAGAATATGCCGGGAAGCAAGAAGAAACCCTAACGAGTTGGCTAATAACCCTAGAAGACAAGTCGGCTCAAGAGGATAATTTGTATTAGGTTATTAGCCTCCAAGAGAAGAAGTCGGCCAGAAGAAATAATATATACTGAGTAAATAGGTACCCAAAATGAGAAGTCGGCCCAGGCAGTTAGCCAGAATTAGTATAAATACAGGAGGCCAGTCTTCATTCTGGCAGGAATTCTCAGAGCTGCAGAGCTCACTTGTGCGCACTGCAGTTAGCCAGTTTGTGCGCAAGTCTAGAGGAGAGTTGTTGTTGCAGCTGCTGCAGCTAGCAAATTACGTTGTGGCTTGGACTATCTCTTGGTTTTGGTTTGGACTATCTGATCAGCTCTTGTTTGGTGCGCTATCCTTGGAGAAAGGTGCACTACCCTTTGTTTGGCTATCTAGCCTAGGGTTTGCTTCCGGAGTGATTCTCTGTCAAGGTTAAGGTGCTCGGAGGGTGGCTTCAGCCTATGGTTGGGTGACAATAGTGATATTGTCTATGGTAAAACGAGCACATCAATCATATTCTAACAGGTTATGGGCCCACACCTCCTTCATTCAGTCTAACCACTGGAAAGGAGCATAGCCATAAGGATATTAAGCTCTTTGAAGAACTGTCACTAGGGTTTCTAGCAGGAGCAGTCACCAAAGCACTGCCGCTAGGGTTACTAGCAGGTGTAGTTGCAGAAACCCTAACCCTCTCGTTGAGGCACCTTAAGTGAAGGGATTAACCTAATTTTCAGATAGACCAGTGCGCCCTAGCCTAGCACATCTCCTGGTACTCTCAGCAAGCCAAGCTGTCAAGTTTGAGTTTTTGGTCAAATCTAGGGTTGACCAAGTCAAAGCAGCCATGACTTACTCTATGAAGTTAGAAAACATGTTAGATGGAGCTTCTAAATTCAGAGCGTAGAAGACAAGGATTGACTTCATCCTTGCCAAGAATAAAGTGTTGGATATTGTGAAAGGAAAGATCGTGGAACCAGAGTTTGAAGAAGGAAAAGAGAAGGAACCGCAGAACGTTGCAGTTATGGAGAAGTTCAAAGACAGTGATATCAATGCCATGAGTATCATAGTGGACTTTATAAAAGACCACTTGATACCCTACATCTCCCATCTTGACTCATCGAAGAAGATGTACGATGCCCTAACAAACCTCTTCTCAGTCAGAAACATTGGACAAGTAATGAGTCTAAAGAATGAGCTCCGTGA
>SNQJ01S0045729.1:49301-68777 GCA_010110895.2 Picea sitchensis | reverse complement strand
CTTCTGGTTTCGTTTCTTTATCCTTAATCGACAACAACATGTGAGTTCTCCCATTCTTCTCCAGGGTGTATGTGTTCTTTCTACCATCATGAATCACATTTCTATCATATTCCCATGGTCTACCTAGAAATAGATGACAAACATCCATGGGAATGACATCACATAGTATTTCATCCTTATATCCTCCTATTTTAAATTCAACTAAACATTGTTTAGTGACATTTACCTGATGTCCATTTTGTAACCATGAAACTTTGTATGGACTTGGATGTTCAATAGTCTCCAGTGCCAGGTTTTCTACCATCTTTGTAGAAACGAGATTGTTTATGCTACCACTATCCATGATGACTTTACATACCCTGTCTTTGGCCTTGCAAGCAGTCCGAAAAAGTCTATTCCTTTGGGCAAGGTTCTTTGCCTCCTTCTTCGGCGTTAAGAGAACTTTTCTCATCATCAATGATCTTCTGCCCTAAGCATCTTCTTCCTCAACATTCCATCCTTGTGCTTCAGAAATGTGAGTTTCACCTCCTTCTTTCTTTCTATAGAGACATTCATAGGATTTGTGTCCATTTTTTCTACAGGTAAATCATTTTATTTCTCCATCGCTGCCTCTTCCTCTTCCTTTGGTTCGAGGAAAAACATTTTTATCAACATATTATCCTCTATGTGAGTTTCCACCTCTCTCATTTTGAGTTTGAGGTTTCTTCCACTCTTCTTTAGGTTTCTAATTTCTGTCTTGGGCAATTGTTTTGCCTCTAGCTTGACTTCTGCCTCGGCCTCTTTGACCTTGCTTTCGGCTCATCTTCTCTTCAACTTTCAGAGCCATATGATAAGCATCTTCCACATTTCTAAGGGTCATCATGCTCATCTCATATTGAATGTCATATCTTAGACCATTCATGTACCTAGCAACCTTTTCATCGTCGCTTTCCTGATGGCCTACTCTGATGTTGATCTTGTAGAACTCTTCAGTGTACTCTTTCACTGTCATCAACTTCTGTCTCAAATTATGCATTCTATGAAACAGAGTAATTTGATAATCCTTGGGTATGAATTTGGATTTCATGTTTGCAACCATTCTATCCCAGATTTTGATTTTTTGTTTTCCTTTACAACGTTTGTAAGCTTGCAGTTCATTCCACCATAATGTTGCATGTCCTTTAGGTCTTGTGACAACAAGTTTAACATTTTTGTCTTCCTCAATATCCTCATAGTCAAAATATTTATCTAGAACTCTAACCCAATCTAGAAGCTCTTCAACATCCAGGTTTCTTCATATACTGGAATGTCCATTTTTTCTCTGGCACCTATCCTAGCAATAGCCCTGAATAGGCGTTCATCTGCTGCATCTTCGGCTGCAACTTCTTCTCCCTTGTTTCTAGCTTCACTTTCACTTCCAGCCTCGTTGACATTTCCAGCATTAACTGTGCACCTCTGTGTTGTCTCCATGGCATCAAGCCTGGCACATAGTTCGCGCATTTCCCTTTCCACTGCTAGATCAGGCATTGGTCTGTCTCTTCCTCTCGGTGGCATGACTAAGAAATTTATCTTTTCTCTACTACAGAAAGAAAATAAATTGTTCTGAGCTCTGATACCACAACTGACGCACACCGCTTGCCCTTGGACTGAGATCCTCTCAGGATCTTCGCCACAACCACATCGAGGGTTAACCAACCCTTTTTTTCAAGCCGCAAAGGACTTCAGGTTTCAAGGTTTCACAATCCATGATGTCGATATTCTCGACTCTTCCACTTGTCGAAACCCGAAATGCTGAAACGCAGAAATCTCCGACCGCATCCTCCTCTTCTCCTGTATCAAGTTTCACGACTTCAGGAATTCCAGAGCAAGCAACCCTGACCTCTTGTCTCCTAAAGTGTCTAATTTCTGAATCCCGACACGCTCATCAATCTTTGGCTCCTCGTTGGGTTTTTCGTCTTTTTGGGTTTTCAAACTTCACGATTTCGTGAATCCTGTCATGAGGTTTCCTGACTCTCCAATCTCTGAACCCTGAAACAATCAATGAAGTTTGACTCCAACTATTGACAAAAACTCACCACCTTTCCTCTCAACTATCCTTGGTCTCTGACGTGGATTCTTTCCACCTGTCAACTTTCCCGGCTTTCAAAACTTGAGCTATCCTCCTCTCACTATTTCCTCTATCCTTTCGGAGTTATAAACTCTGAAATGGAAGCTATACAGAATCAACGGACGACCGTCACCCTCCTGATCCGACAACCCACGTGATTTTCGGTTTTCGGGTACCGGGAGTTCGAGACTCTCAATCCCAAAACACTTGTCACAAAAATCCCCAAATTTTGAAACATCGAAATGCCGAAACACCTTCAATAATATTTCACATTTCGCAACTTCGGGATTCCTGATGTAAAGTTTCTCGAACCCTTGTTAACGTGAAAGATGAAACTCCGATCCCCGAAGTGTCGAAATGCCACTTCAAGGATTTTCTGGGTTTCTCAACTTCGGGTTTTTCAATACAAAGTCCCCCTGACTCCTTGTCGTCAGGACTTTCAGTATTCCGAATCCCTATTTTCTGAAATTTATGCTCTTCTCCTTCACACGCGATAATCCACTTCACGCTTCGAGAGTTCGAGCGACCAAGGGTTTCATCCACTCTTCGGACTTACAACTCTCGAAATGCCGAAATGATCTCAACAGTCTACCAGTCATGATCAATGGTACATATAGGATCTTGGGTACCCAAGTGATGGGTTCGTCTTCCCTTATACACCTTCCATTTTTTGTAGATCCTACAATACTCATGATTTCCGGGGTTCTCCTTAGAGAATTACGACTGCTCGATTTCTTCCTTAACAACTCCTTGGAAATGACCCAGTAACTTATAATGGAACTCAAATCCTGTGAAATGACTTCGAATCCCCCCTTTGAACGCTTCAAAGGAATTAACCCTTCTGATGTTTCCTCTGACAACTTCAAGTCATAAAATAATTCCTGCACGCACTCCTTATGGAAATCTATCGAATACTTCTGGGTATTTGATCGCTTCCACTCTATGCACTTCCCGCAGCAGTAGTCCTTTGACTCTCCTTTTGTTTATAAGTCCTAAGACTTCCAATGCCTGCGCACTCCTTGCATGGCTTCCTGTGCTACTCCTGCACTTCTGTCGGAATGAGAACAACGGTATCCCTCCTGGGCTTTCAGATATAAACTCTGAATCTTTGTTAACACACTCCTTGTAGGAAATTCTCTCAAGAAGAGAAACAATTGAAACCCATTCTCTTTCTCTCTCAGAATTTAAACATTCAACATGAAAACATACATTCACACACAACATAATAACAAATGCATGATAGAGAGGGAAAGAAACTGTAAATAGACCATTCAACATGTATACACAGAAACCATCATAACGCCATGAACCTGAATCGAAGCTTCATATATTAATTCAAAACTTCTGTACATAGGTTCTTCTCTACAAATCTCTGCTACAAATTTCCTCCTCTCTATGCTAATGTGCTTAACTGTTCTCATTCTGATTGATACAATGATACAAAGATGAGGGTGTCTATAGTCATTTTCCCTCATGTTCCTAAAACTATCTAATCTGGAATTTAAATCAAAATACTTTTATTAACTATGCATAAATTCCTCTACCTCCTATAGATGAGCTCAAATCGCTCATGATCTGTTTACAATAAGCAAGTATGCTTCCCTTTAACCATTACATTAATGATTCAAAAAAACATTTCCAAAACATATAAAATGTGTGTTGCACTCTCCAACTATCTTTTGCCTTCATGATTGCTTGGTTGGTTGCTTGGGATGCTCCTGCATCACGTACCCATACAATGTTGAGTCAATTTTCTAGGTACAAGATCTTTGTGTAAGAAAGCACTGTCGATTGTCATACATAATCCACCCCTTCAAAGATGATGTATTATGTGATGTTTCCCAACTAGATGTTTGTGATGTTCTTTTGGGCCAACCATATATGTGGAAGTGCCATGTTATCTATGAGTCTCGACCCCATAGTGTCATTGTTACACTGGGGTGTCATCTCTACAATGTAACAAAGGTATCTCTAGCTACTGTCCCACCTAAATAGGGCCACAAGGTAGTAACTCATACTACAAAATTTAGCTTCTTCAAAATCTGTTCAAAAGGTGAACAAAAAGGACATTGTAACCACTACAACCACAACCCAAGCACCTTATATCCAACAAAAGAAAGTTGATAATATTGCAGCAAAGTGAAAAGATTCCTTTTGCACAAAGTCATCTTATGTAGCTCGATTGGTTGAATAGACTCAACCCCGTGAGCAACAAGTTCGTGATAGCCTTCAACAAGCTAGATGCAGATTCAACCAACACTTTTCCCTCTCCAACAAGCACTCAAAACAATGGAGACCATTGCTTCCTAAGGAGGGAGGATTGATCCAGTTGAATATCGGTGGCCACCCATCTATTCCAGCTTTCTCAAAATAGCTTTCTAGTAACTTACTATTTTCAATAGTTTTTTGGTTCATAAACTTCTAGGGCCATATTGAGGGCCTAAATGAATTTTTTTTTGGATCGAGCACCTCAATGATAGCTGAAGGATTTAATTTATCCCATAAAATAATTATCCATGAAGATACCTTTCCAATGTGCTATCGTGTGCCCGAAACGAAGATCGTATGCCAATGTTATGCCCTCTAGAAGTTGGTACACCAAACTACCCAAAACGGGGTCAACAAAACTAATTATTTTTCATCTTCCGGGGTTAGGGTTTTTTATATTCTTTATGTTAAAAAGGCCTTGAAACCTCATTGTAACAATAATCTTCTTGCGAATGCGAGTAGCCTCCACATCTCTTCTCATAGATAAGTTGCCACCATTCTAGCGAGTCTTTGCACTTTTTCTCTCATTAATAGAAATTTTGTATTATGGTTGCATGTGTGATATATTTTTGTTATATTATTAGATACCCAAGATATTTGTGTACATTTATTTATTTTATCTCCACTATTAGTTTGTGATGAAAATAATCCAGCTCAATTTTGAAATAAATTCCTAGGGATTTAGCAAAATATGGAGAAGGGCCTTTAATAGTGTATTTCATTCCAACTATAGGCCTCCGCAAAAATATTACTTCAACTCACCTATGAATGAGACTAAGAGAGGAGGGATTATTGAAGCATAGAGTGTTCATTGGGTTGCGAGGTTTCTTCACCATGGCAATATGGGAACGAGTGGCCCTAGTCGTAGAGGGTAAAAACAAAGAGGTGTACATTAGTTAGTATCGAGAAGGCAAGATGGATCAACTATGTGACAATCAGGTAGGATACTTGATCCCATAGGTTTTTGTAATGTACCTCAAATTCACCATAAAAAAAAACTTCTATGACATAATTCAATTTCATTTAATCTTTAGAATTTAAGAGAAGGTAAGATACATTTTTGTCCATAATGACATTATTACACCAGTCTAGTTTACATCAAACAAAAAAGCTTATGTGGATATATTCTTCCATAATCCTATCACTTTCCTTAACTTCAAACTACTCCAACATACTTATATGTATATAAGAAATATCTAAACATAGGCCGAAGGAACCCTTGAGGTTCAGAGAAAGGATATGGGTGCACAAAGTTTACCCTCTGGGTGGTTGCGCAAGAGAGAAGCTAAAACGAACGATGGAGATACTTCGGGGAAAGGTGTCGAAATGAGAGAGTCATTGGATCTTGAAGAGCAGCGAGGAGATTAAGGCCGAGTGTCTTCCAACACTCTAAGGCGTTGAATTTGCTATTTCGGAGTTTGGGGTTTGGAGCGGCAAGTGATTTTGGAAACGCTGCATACACCGTTCATCAAGGAAGACACATGGCGAGTGGTCAAGGTTCGAGGAAAATTCTGAAAGGTTGTGGATTGTCGATCCAATGGGATCATGGTCATTCGTTCAAGAGGAATCTGGACCATTGATCTCTCAAGGGGGAGATTTCGACATTTCGGGGTTCGAGAGTTCGAAGGACCTAAAACAAGAGGAACTCTTGCATCATGATTCCCCGAATCATGAAAATATGGTAGCGCTTTGACGTTAAGCGCGTGGTCACAGAGTGATGGTCACGTGGATGGAGGCTAAGGGTGATCCAGAACCGTTAATCCCTTTTTGACGTTTCAGCGACCGGGAGTTGGAAGGACAAGGAGTCTGGGATTGTCAAAGTAATCAGTTCTACACATTTAATTATTCTTTTAATTGCAAGGTTGGATCTTCATGACTGCTAGAACAGTAGGTATTTTGACTGTCTACTATGTGCACATATAAAGGTGTATATTATCATTCTTACTCTAGGGAATTCACTTTAACTCCCCATTAACATATGTATTTATTTCCACCTATAAGTATGTACATACCTGTAGCTTTCTCTAAATATATATATAGAGCGATTCACTATCATAGGTATAGTTTCATCTTGATTCTGGTTAAATAATTGAAAAGATCAGTTACGTGCTACGGTCCTGCATCTTTACTTACCGAAAATATAAACAAGCAAGTATATCTACCTAACTTGGGTCTCATTCATACACACCAGTAGCTTACACATCAAGCATAGTTAACTCGAAGGATCCCATCCTTTTATCTACAGTTTATGCCATTAAACAATAGTCTAATTATGAAATTTTGAATACTTAAAGGTGTATCACCTCATGGCAAGCAGAACTCTTAGGAAAAATTGCGCTAAAAATCTGCTTAATTAGTTTAATACTTTCATATACAATAATTTGTGTACTTGTCATGCCTTGTACATAGTGACTTGTAATATGAATTGTTATTTCTATTCTACCTCTATCCCAAATGAATATCCTCCATCGTTCCTACTAGTCCATTCATTAGAATATTAGATTTGTTCCTATAACAGATAATTCTTACTATGTTCCTACAGTTTTGTGAAAAAACAAAGGTCAATCGGGTTTTGGAGATCACAAACGATGAACACAATAGAAACAAAACACCACATTGTTTGTCGAATCGTGAAATTTGGAAATACTATGGGCCCAACACTTCGGGGTTTCGGGGTTCTGGATTTCATGATTTCAAATGTCAAACACAAAAGAAACAAAAGACCACACTATTATCTGAATCACGAAATGCGGAAAGACTGTGGGCCAACACTTCGGGGTTTCAGGGTTCAGGATTTCGCGATTTCAAATGCCAAACACCATCACACAACAACTACCAAATTGTTAAAATGTTAATGGAAAATAGGACCAGCACTTCGGGGTTTTGGGGTTCAGGATTTCACGATTTTCAAATGCCAAACACCAACACATGACAACTACCGAATTGCGAAATGTTAATGGGATATGGGAATAGCACTTCAGGGTTTCAGGGTTCGGGATTTTGTGGTTTATGAACATCTGACGCACAAACAAAATGAAATAAGAAAATCTGAATTGCGAAACGAGATTAGGGTGTGGGCCCAACAATTTCGGGTCTCGGTGTTTGGTGTAACAAGAAAGTTCTGAATGCCAAAATATCAATTTTGTATTTAATCTCTTTTTAAAATCACCCTATCCAACAAATAAACTCAGAATAAATAAAAGACTCGATTCGTAATTGGTAAAAACAAATGATTACTGTGTTTTCTCAAAAAAATGAATTTATCAAGAAATAAAACGAGTTTACAAACTCAATAACAGAAAATCATTATCGCAGAGAAAACCTCCAAAAAAGGGAAGACCAAATCAATTCAGGAAATACTTCAAGCCAGCTTACCCTCTCTGTCTGGAATTACAATATGATTCAAGTATTTATGGGAACAAAACTTACCCCTTCGACCTTAGTAAAATTAAATTAGGGCGGTGATGGTATTTGGTGGCCTGCAAGGCTAAGGTGATCCATAAGGTTCTTTTTGTTTCGTATTTCTCTTCGAGTCTTAAATATAATAGACAGGAAGTCTCTTTAAGATGCATGATTGTTTGGAATTAGCAAAACATTTAAATGTTTCCTTTCGGCACAAATTTACTCAACTCCGAATGCACAAATTTAGATCTATTTAATACTTTGGTCACAGATATAAACCTATATCTATACAGATTGGTCTTCTTCAAGCTTACAGGGTATCCTAGCATTTCGACTTCAGATTAAACCTATCTGACTGCTCAAATTTAGATCTGTTTAATACTTCAGTCACAGAAATAAACCTATATCTATACATATTGGTCTTCTTCAAGCATACAAAGTATCCTAGCATTTCGACTTCAGATTAAACCTATCATGTAGATGGATCTCCTCTCCTAAACTCAAATCGTATTTAAATAAATTTTCCTAGTATTCTAGATTTTTCGGGAGGCACCACTCCAAAATTTAGACTGTGATTGTAAATATAATACCACGATAGATATCATCCATTGAAAGAATTATTTCGATTTAGAACAATTATATGCATAATATCATATACACACAAAACATCCAAGAACAAAGTAAGGAATGGTTTTCATATCTGAACCAATTCGTGAGAAGACAAAAGGAACAACCACGTTCCTCCCAATCGTAGAATAAGGCAGCCAAAACCACTTGCCCGATTCACCCCCTAACCTGACCATGAACCCATGAGGGAGAACTTGGGAAATCCTCTTCAACAATGTCCTTCAATTCTGGTAGATTCCCCCTTGTCTCACACTCAAACAGTAGTGTTCATAACAACAAGTAAAAAAATCAATAGTCTCTTTTCCCCGGCATACTTGGCAGCATCCTGACTCCTCTCATATGCTATTTAACATTTTCCCAGGTCTTTTACCTCCCTTGGGAATTTTCGTAGCTTTCTAAATCCCTGATTTCCAGGGGCTTCCAATGGCCAAATCATTGATTTTCCACTTGTAATAATCAGCCCAGAGGTAGTTCCAACATGTTTCCCACTCATGGAGTCATGGTCAGCTAAATTTAACATGGTTGTTCCATTTGTCCTCCTGCAATCAACATAAAATATTATGTTTCCATACAAGTGTCATAGTCAAATAGTTAGTTGGGTCAAATCAGGTTTCTTCCCAAGAGTCAAAATAATTAATTACAATTACCAAATTCGAAATTTGGAATTTCCATAAATGACAAAAATTTTCCAAATTCGAATTTACTAAAAACGGAAATAAATTTCCTGCAAATTTTAATTTTCAAAATTGTTTTTTTTGGGGGGGATGTCACATCCTTTCCCCCTTCAGTAAAACACTGTCCTCAATGTTTGTTCCTTTCCTGGAACAACATTGGATGAGATTTTTGCAAATCTCCCTCCAACTCCCAAGTGGCCTCCTCAAGACTAAAGTGCTTCTATTGCACCTTTACTTGAGCGATGGCTCTGTTCCGAAGTATTATTTCTCTCTGGTCTAGAATGCGCAGGGGTTCCACCTAGAACTCACCTTCGGGTTCCACCTGCACCAAGTTCCAATCAATCCTATGAGTAGGGTCATGAATATACTTTTTCAGCAACGAAACATGAAATACATTATGAATTCTTAGATTAGTTGGAAGTGCAAGTTGATATGCTACGGGTCCAATTCAAGCTAGTATCTCAAAGGGCCCATAAAACCTGGGTGCTATCTTGGCACAATTCCCTAACTTCAATGATCTCTTTCGGGCCTTGACCTTCAAATAAACATGGTCTCCTACCTGAAATTTCAAGTGTCTTATTTTTTGATCTGCATATCTCTTATGTCTGTCCTGTGCTTCCTTCAAGTTCTGTTGTACCTTTCTTACCATGTTTTCCATTTCTTGGAGCAGCTCTGGTCCAACCATGAGTCTGTCAGCTGGGTTATCCCAGCTAATTGGAGTCGTACACTTTCTTCCATACAGTATTTCGAAAGGGCTCAACTTAGTCGAAGTTTGGTACCCATTGTTATATGCAAATTCTACCAAGTGCAGGTAGTCTTCCCACTTGCTTGGTTTTGTTCTTACGTACATGCGAAGCATATCCTCTATGATTTGGTTTGTCCTTTTGGTATGTCCATCCATTTGTGTATGATAGCTTGTACTGAAATTCAAGTTAGTGTTTATCCCTGCAAACAATTCCTTCCAAAAAGAGGATGTAAATTTTACGTCTCTATCTGAAATCACCATTTTAGGAATACCATGCAGTCTAAAAATTTATTTCATGAATATTTCAACAATGTTTATAGCTTTAAAAGTAGACTTTATAGGAATAAAGTGTGTGGACTTACTGAGTTTATTGATTACAACCATGATAAAATCATTCTCTTTCTGAGTTTTAGGCAAACCAGTTATAAAGTCCAGTGATATAGTCTCCCATTTCCATTCTGGTACTGGTAATGGTTGTAATAGGCCGGCTGGATGCTGGTGCTTGGCCTTAACCTGCTAACAATATTGGAACCTAGCCAAGTATGCTGCTATTTTTCCCTTCATACTAGGCTAGAAAAATAGTTTTCTAAGTGTTGTTATTGTCTTCTGGTAACCTGGATGGCCAAAATATGGTTTCTTATGCACTTCGTCTTAAATTATTGATTTCAATTCTACTGAATCTGGTATGTAAATTCTATTTTTAAGTCATAATAGTCCTTTCTTATCGATTCTTAGATCTGGTTTGTCAGAGTTGGTGGTACTGTTTTGTAATTCTGTCATTATATTAGTGTAATTATCGTCGTTAATACCTGTTGTCCTTATTCTTTGCTCGAGATCACTTTCTACCCTACTGATGTTTATCTCAAATAAACCATGGAATCTTTTATTTAAAGCGTCTTCTAATTTATTTTCCTTACCCTTGATATGTCTAACCTCGAAGTCGAATTCACTCAAGAAGGCTAGCCACCTTGCTTGTCTTGCATTAAGATCTAGTTGGTTAAACAGATATTTCACCCCGCTATTATCTATCAATAGTAGGAATTTTCTACCCATTATATAGTGTCGCCAAATTTTTAAGGCATGTATTACTGCTGCCAATTCTAAGTCATGAGTGACATAATTTCGCTCGTGTTCTTTTAATTTTTGGGACTCGTAACAAATCACATGCCCTTCCTGAGTTAGGACACCACCTAGTCCTTCTTTACTTGCATCAACACATACAGTGAAGTTTTTATCTGGGTCTGCTACCTTCAATATAGGTGCAGTTGTCAATAATCCCTTCAATTTGTTAAAACTGTCTTGACACTTCTCTAACCAGTTAAACTTGGTTCCTTTCTTTTGTAATGATGTGATAGGGTATGCTATCTTGGAAAACCCTTCTATAAATCTGCGATAATATACGGTGATTCCCATGAATGATTAGATATCTGTCACATCCTTAGGTACCGGCCATTCCATAATGGATTTTGTCTTTCCCTGGACTACAACAATGACTTCTTCTGAAATTACATGTGCTAGATATTGTATTTCTCTCTGATAAAAGTCACACTTGTCAAATTTGGTGTACAATTTGTGTTTCCTCAATGTTTGCAGAACTGTCCATAAGTGTTCATTATGTTCTTCTTTTGTTCTTGAATAGACCAGAATGTCATCGATAAATACTACTACGAACTTGTCTAAGTAATGACTAAAAATGTTGTTCATCAAGCACATAAATGTGGTTGGTGCGTTAGTGAGTCCGAAAGGTATGACTACAAACTCGTAATGTTTGTATCTTGTTTGAAAATCTATTTTGTTTATGTCCTCGTCCTTTATCCTAACATGATGATAACCGGATCATAAATCCAATTTTGAAAAGATCTTGGCCCCACCAACTTGATCGAACAGATCATTTATCCTAGGTAAGGGATATTTGTTCTTAATGGTCATTTTGTTTAGTTGTCTATAATCGATACATAGTCTTAGAGTACCGTCTTTCTTTTTCACAAAGAGGACTGGTGCTCCCCATGGTGAGACACTCGGTCTGATATACTCTTTGTCCAACAATTCCTGTAAATGTATTTTCAATTATGTCAGTTCTGGTAGACTCATTTGGTAGGGTTCTTTTGAGATAGGGGTTAATCCGGGTAGTAAGTCTATGGAGAAATATATTTCCCTTCTAGGAGGTAATTCTGGTATCTCATCCACAAACATGTCTTTGAATTCACGTAGGACAACAAAGTCTTCTAACATGGTCTTATCTTCTTTTTCTAATAGATTTGTCACTTGGATGGCATAAACTTGACATCTCTTTCTAATACATTTCTTGAGTTGCATCATTGAAACATGTCTGACTGATACAGGTTTTGGTATGCCTTGGGTTGTTTTAACAGTGCCAAAATTATCTTTATAGCTAAGTATCTTTGTATAACAGTCTAGTACTGCTTTGTGCTGTTCCAACCAGTCCATCCCAATAATCATATCATAAGATCCTAGTGGTAGGATGTTCAAATTGGTCCTTATCTTTTGACCAGCTAAGATTAACTCAAGATCAGAAATAAAGTCAACAACTTTCCTTTTAGTGCTTGTTGCTAGTTGTACAAGCCATGATTTTGCATGCTTCAATTTCTTAAGTTTATTCGACTCTACTACATTGGGAAGAATATAACTTAACGTAGCTCTAGGGTCAATTAAAACAGAAATTCGAGTGTCATTGATTTTACCTTCTATTTCTACCACCGAGGACTGGTGTTCAACTTGTCGACCATCTATGGTTGCATTTATCCGATGCAGACTTCTGCCCACGTCTCCCACTATCAAGGCTTCCTACAAATTGTGAACAACAGTTATGTTTGTTGCAATTAAACATGGAAAGTTCCTCCTTAGATGAAGCTCTCCACACTCCCAACACTTTAATGGCTCGCAGGAGTTGTTCTCAAACTTCTTCATTCCCAGGTTTACCGGTTTACCGCTACCTTGCGTATTCAGATGATTGAAGTGAAAATCCTTCCTTGGGAAAAATTTTGTTGCATTTTGATAAGGAGCTGGCTGGTATCCCTTATTCCGTTGGTTCATTCGATCTTTCTTCTTATCCTTCTAGGACTTGGGAAACTGTACCTATTCTTTATATTGGTCATAGCACATTCGTTCTTTCCTAAATACCTCACTCAAGGATTTGGGGTTGTCAAACTCAATTCTCTCCCTATAGGACTGTGGTAAACAGCTTAAGAATCACTGGATTTTTACCTTATCCTCCCGAATGTATGCTACGAACCTTAGTAGTTCCAGAAATTCATTTATAAGGTCCTCCATCGTCATCTATCCAAGTCATAACTCGTAAAATTATTTCATCTTCCTTTCATAATATTTTTCAGAAAGGTATTGTTTCTTAAATTACTTCTTAAAGTCGGACCATTCCAACTGTTTCTCCTTTAGGCCCTTGGCCAATTTTAGGTCCTGCCACCAAATGTTGGCTTTCCCCTTCAGATTGTAAATGGCCATTCCGACATTCATGTTCTTGTAATAGTTATAGATCTGGAAGTATTTTTTGATGTCCAACAACCATGCCTCAACTTCTTCTCCTGTCCTAGATTCTCCATCAAAGGTTGTTGGTTTAATCTTTTTAAATTCTCCTTCAAGGTGGTCTATTTGTTTTCTTTTTCTATCTGGTATAGTTTTGTCTTCAGTTGAAGGTGTCCCTTCGGATGAATTGTCTCCTCTTTTTGTTTCTGGACCAGAATTCTTGGAGGCCCTTTTGCTAACCTCTTCATCATGGTTATCGTCTTTTGGGATTTTCTTGGTTACTATACTATGCAACAGGACTTCATTTATCTCTTGTTGTTCCAGTTTATCTTTCTTCAATTTTTCATTGTCGACCTTGAAAACCTGCAGTTCAACAATAAGATTCCTCATTGTTTCCAACACCTTCGTGGGTGAGCTTCCATCACTGTTATGTCTTGGATCTCCAGGAGGTCCTTGTTGTGGATTTCCTTCCATCCTGATTTCTGCACCCTCCTGAGCTACCATAATTTACAAAAACAAAAATGGCTTTCTGTCTGTAGCCATAAGATTTATTAGTTTTACATAAATCAGAATAAATACTAAGCAGCTAATGTGGCCCTGTTCAAGCTCAGTGTTGTAGCTTTTTCTCTAATACCATATGTAATGTACCTCAAAATTCACCATAAAAAAAAAAATTCTATGACATAATTCAATTTTGTTTAAGATTTAGAATTTAACAGAAGGTAAGATACATTTTTCTCCATAATGACATTATTACACCAGTCTAGTTTACTTTGAACAAAAAGTATTATGTGGATAAATTATTCCATAATCCTATCACTTTCCTTAACTTTCAAAATACTCCAACTTACTTATATGTATATAGGCAATATATAAACTTAGGTCGAAGGAACCCTTGAGGTTCAGAGAAAGGATCTGGGCGCACGGAGTTTAACCTCTGGGTGGTTGCATAGGAGAGTAGCTAAAACAAACGGTGGAGATACTTCGGGGAAAAGTGTTGAAATGAGAGAGTCGTTAGATCTTGCAGAGTAGCGAGGAGATTAAGTCTGAGTGTCTTCCAACACTCTAAGGCGTTGAATTTCGCTATTTCGGAGTTCAGGGTTTTGAGCGGCAAGTGATTTTGGAAACGCTGGATCATGAACTTCCAATTCGTGAAATTGCGAAATGATCGACACCGTTCATCAAGGAGGACACGTGGTGAGTGGTCAAGGTTCGGGGAAAATTTCGAAAGGTTTTGGATCGTCGATCCAGTGATATTTTGGTCATCAGTTCAAGAGGAATCTGGACCGTTGATCTCTCAAGGGGGAGATTTTGGCATTTCTGGGTCTGGGAGTTCGAAGGACCTAGAACAGGAGGAACGCTTTCATCACGATTCCCTGAATTGCGAAACGTCGGTAGCACTTTGACGTTAAGCACGTGGTCACAGGATGATGGTCACGTGGACGGAGGCTAACGGTGATCCAGAACCGTTAATCCCTTTTCGGTGTTTCGGCGACCAGGAGTTGGAAGGACAAGGAGTCTATGATTGTCAAAGTAATCAATTCTGCACATTTAATTATGCTTTTAATTGCAAGGTTGCATCTTCATGACTGCTAGAATAATAGGTATTTTGACTGTCTACTATGTGTGCGTATAAAGGCGTATATTATCATTCTTACTGTAGGTAATTTTCTTTAAATCTCCATTAACATCTGTACTTATTTCCACCTATAAGTATGTACATACCTATAGCTTTCTCTAAATATATATATAGAGTGATTCATTGTCATAGGTATAGTTTCATTTGGATCCTGGTTTAATAATTGAAAAGATCAGTTACGTGGTACGGTCCTGCATCTTTACTTACTGAAAATATAAACAAGCAAGTATATCTACCTAACTTGGGTCTCATTCTTACACACCGGTAGCTTACACAACAAGCATAGTTAACTCGAAGGATCTCATCTTGTTCTCTATGGTTTATGCCATTAAACAATAGTATAATTATGAAATTTCGAATACTTAAAGGTGTATGACCTCATGGCAAGCAAAACTATTAGGAAAAATCGCGCTAAAAATCTTCTTAATTAGTTTAATACTTTCATATGCAATAATTTTTGTACTTGTGATGCCCTGTACACAGTGACTTGTAATACAAACTGTTATTTTTATTCTACCTCTATCCTGGATGAAGATCCTCCATTGTTCCTACCAGTCCATTCATTATAGTATTAGAGTTGTTCCTATAACAAATAATTCTTACTATGTTCCTATAGTTTTGTGAAAAAATAGAGGTAAATTGGGTTTCGACGATTACAAATGTCGAACACAAAAGAAACAAAAGACCACATTGTTTGTCGAATTGAAAAATGCGGAAAGACTGTGGACCCAACACTTCGGGGTTTCGGGGTTCGGGATTTCACCATTTTAAATGTCAAACACAAAAGAAACAAAAGACCACGTTGTTTGATGAATCACGGAATGCGGAAAGACTATGGGCCCAGCACTTCGGGGTTTAGGGTTTCAGGATTTCGTGATTTCAAATGCTAAACACCAACACTCAACAACTCCCAAATTGCGAAAATGTTAATGGAAAATGGGACCAGCACTTCGGGGTTTCGGGGTTCGAGATTTCATGATTTTCAAATGCCAAACACCAACACACGATAACTCCTGAGTTGCGAAGGTTAATGGGATATGAGACCAACACTTAGGGGTTTCGGGGTTCGGGATTTTGCAGTTTATGAACACCTGACACAAAAACAAAATGAAAGAAGAAAATCTGAATTGTGAAATGAGATTATGGTGTGGGCCCAACAATTTCGGGTCTGGGTGTTTGGTGTAACAAGCAAGTCCCGAATTTTGAAATATCAATTTTGTATTTAATCTCTTTTTAAAATCACCAGCTTCAACAAATAAACTCGGAATAAATAAAAGATCGAATTTGTAATTGGTAAAAACAAATGATTACTGCGTTTGCTCAAAAAAATGATTTTATCAAGAAATAAAATGAGTTTACAAACTCAATAATAGAAAATCATAATCGCAGAGCAAACCTCCAAAACAAGGAAAACGAAAATCAATTCAGGAAATAATTCAAGCTATCTCACCCTCTGTGTCCGGAATTAAAATATGATTCAAGTATTTATGGGAACAAAACTTACCCCTCTGACCTTAGGAAAATTAAATCAGGGCAGTGATGGTATTTGGTGGCCTGTAAGGCTAAGGTGATCCATAAGGTTCTTGTTGTTTCGTATTTCTCTTCGATTCTTAAATATAATAGACAGGAAGTCTCTTTAAGATGCATGATTGTTTGGAATTAGCGATACATTTAAATGTTTCCTTTTGCTACAAATTTACTCAACTCCGAATGCACAAATTTAGATCTATTTAATACTTTGATCACATATATAAACCTATATCTATACAGTTTCGTCTTCTTCAAGCATACAAAGTATCCTAGCATTTTGACTTTAGATAAAACCTATCCAAATGCTCAAATTTAGATCTGTTTAATACTTCAATCACATAAATAAACCTATATCTATACAGATTGGTCTTCTTTAAGCATACAAAGTATCCTAGCATTTTGACTTCAGATTAAACCTATCCTATAGCTGGATCTGCTCTCTTAAACTCAAATCGTATTTAAATAAATTTGCCTAGTATTCCAGATTTTTCGGGAGGGGCCACTCCAGAATTTAGAATGTGATTGTAAATCTAATACCATGATAGATATCATCCATTGAAATAATTATTTTGATTTATAAAAATTAGATGCATAGTATCAGTTACACACAAAACATCCAAGAACATAGAAAGGAAAGGTTTAGATATCTGAACCAATTCGCGAGAAGACAAAAGGAAAAACCACGTTCCTCCCAATTGTAGAATAGGGAATCCAAAATCAATTTCCCGATTCACCCCCTAGCCTGACCATGAACCCATGAGGGAGAACTTGGGAACTCCTCTTCAACAATGTCCTTCAATTCCGGTATATTGCCCCTTGCCTCACACTCAAACAATAGTGTTCATAACAACAAGGAAAAAAATCAATAGTCTCTTTTCCCCAGCATACTTGGAAACGTCTTGCCTCCTCTCATATGCTATTTATCATTTTCCCAGGTCTTTTCCCTCCCTTGGGAATTTTCGCAGCTTTCTAAATCCCTGATTTTCAGGGGCTGCCAATGGCCTAATCACTGATTTGCCACTTGTAATAATCAACCCAAACATAAAATATTGTGTTTCCATACGAGTGTCATAGTGAAATAATTAGTTGTTTCAAATCACGTTTCTGCCCAATAGTCAAAATAATTAATTACAATTACCAAATTCGAAATTCGGAATTGCCATAAATGGGAAAATTTTTCCAAATTCGAATTTACTAAAAACGGAAACAAATTTCCAGCAAATTTTAATTTTCAAAAATATTTTATTTTGGGGGGGATGTCAAAGTTTGTACGAGTATCTCTTTTGAACCAATTCTTGTTTCACTTAGGTTCTACATAAATTAGGAAAAATTGTTTATTAGCATTGATTAAAAGCTTCCTTTCATACTTATCCTAAGGTAAACCCATCAAAATTCCTTTAAATTTTCTTATGATGGATTCATTAACCTACATTACCAATCCTCACACTACTATGATAACCTAAATTATCAATCCTCTCACTACTATGATGTATTCTTGACCTTTAATATTTTGAAAATTATATTCAAATTCAAGAGCTATCATATCAACATATCCTTGTAGTTTATCAAAATAAACTATCCAATTGGGTTGTTGGTAGATCAAAACCACCTTAGGATTGTTGTATATCCTAGAGGTATTTATAGTATCACTACTATTGAATCCTCCCCTAAATGTGTGGGCATATTTATGCTAACTTAGAAAAATAGAGAATGGAAAAATGAGATATTTTGGCTTTCCTCGGTTCCTAATGGGAAGGAAAAGAAAATCATTGTAAGGGGTATAGAATGGCATCATGGGAGTTGAGGATAGATGAAAAAAATACACAATATGTAGCTAAAATGGTAATTTCTAAAGACGAATGTGGAGTTGGTAGGGTATAACCTCATGTTTTTCAAAAATCTTATGCCTTTAGAGTGATAAGGTAGTATTTCCTATACAAAGGATGCTTTCTTTGGGTTTAGAACTTAAAATGATTGTATTTCCTTATGTTATTTTTGAGGTTTAACATACTTTCATGTTTCAAGTGCATAGGTTTTCAGGCTTCATTTTCGCAAGTGACACTAAAAGGAAAATCAAGAGCATACCCATTCATCATCTACTAATGTGAGATTGCATACAAAGATAAGTATCCAGATAACAAGCATGNCATAGGTTTGTAAGAGTATCTCTTTTGACCCCATTCTTGTTTCACTTAGGTTCTACAGAAATTACGAAAAATAGTTTATTAGCATTGATTGCAATCTTCCTTTCATATTTATGCCAAGGTAAACCCGTCAAAATTCCTTAAAATTTTCTTATGATGGATTCATTAACCTACATTACCAATCCTCTCACTACTATGATTTATTCCTTACCTTTGATATTTTGAAAATTATATTCAAATTCAAGAGTTATCATATCAACATATCCTTGTAGTTTATCAAAATAAACTATCCAATTGGGTTGCTGGTAGACCACAACCACCTTAAGATTGTTGTATATCATAGAGGTATTTATAGTATCACCCCTATTGAATCCTCCCCTAATTTTCACAAAGAATTCCTTCTCTTCGAATCCTGAAGGTTGTGTGTGGGAATATTTGTACTAACTAAGAAAACTAGAGAATGCAAACATGATATATTTTGGCTTTCCTTGGTTCCTAATGGGAAGGAAAAGAAAATCATAGTAAGGGCTATAGGATGGCATGATGGGAGTTGAGGATAGATGAAAAAAATACACAATATCTAGCTAAAACAGTAAATGCTAGAGGAATGTGAAGTTGTTAGGGTATAACCTCATGTTTTTTTTAAATCTTATGCCTTTAGAGTGATAAGGTAGTATTTCCTATAAAAAGGATGATTTCTTTGGGTTTAGAAATTAAAATGATTGTATTTTTTTTTGTGATTTTGGAGTTTTATTGTACTTTCATGTTTCGAGTGCATAGGTTTTCATCCTTCATTTTCGCAAGTGACACTAAAAGGAAAATCAAGAGCATACCCATTCATCATCTACTAATGTGAGATT
>SNQJ01S0045729.1:0-21573 GCA_010110895.2 Picea sitchensis | reverse complement strand
TTTTTTATTATGGTTGCATTTGTTATATTATTAGATAAATGAGATATTTGTGTACATTTCTTTATTTTATCTCCATTCCTAGTTCATGCTAAAAATAATCCAGATCAATTTTCAAATGAATTCCTGGGGAGTTACCAAAATATGGAGAAAGGCCTTTAGCATTGTATTTCGATCCAACTGTAGGCCTCCCCAAAAATATTACTTCATCCCACCTATGAATGAGAGTGAGAGAGGAGGGATTATTGAAGGATGGCGTGTTCATTGTGCTGTGAGGTTTCTCCATTACTTCATCCCACCTATGAATGAGAGTGAGAGAGGAGGGATTATTGAAGGATGGAGTGTTCATTGTGTTGTGACGTTTCTCCACCATGGCAATATGTGAGTAGAGGGTAAAAACAAAGAGGTCTACATTAGTTAGTATCCAGAAGGTAAGATAGATCAACTATGTGACACTCAGGTATATGGTTTTTCTATTTGATATAAGTTTTTCCCAAATCTTACCAGACTTAAAATAATAACTATGCATGATTCTAATGTTGAAAGAAATTTAGAATAATGGATACGTCGGGGTGGGCCAAAATACGCACATATATATAGAGATATATTTAGAATTTCTCAACTGTAACTATAGATAAGTTTAGGTTGGCATATATATATATATCACATCTTAGCGTAAGTTTCATCGCTGTGGTTTCATCTTCGGTCTGGACAAATTCGTTTTCGTTATAGTTTCATCTTTTATTTATTTGGAACTCCGCCCAAAGGAGAACAAGTCAAGAGGAGAAGACACCCATAATGCAGGCAGAGATGAGAAATGTAAGTCTCCTTCACAGACTCCATGGAACGGACAAAGACAATCCAAGCCATTGCATGAAGAACCAAGAACGATGGAGGCAGTCAGATTAAACGGAGATGAAGAACGACAGAGAAAGACACTCGACGCGTTACAAAAAGGGAAACCATATAAAAACTTGGCGCGGGGAATTTTGGATTCTAAAGGGAAGTACAGTGAACAACAAGTAAACTCGGTCGTTAAGCATCTATATGGTATTGACTTCAATCAACAACATTTTATATTTAAAGATAAAATGCCAGGACGGATGCTTGATTCTACGAAATGGAAAAGGAATCGAGTAAGCATTAGCCACACCAACCCTTAACATGGTTGGATTTTTTGTCCCCTCACGTTTCTAACTAGTGACTTTAACATCATGGAGTGCCTTAAGAGCCCACTCCATCACCTAATGTCCTACACCTCCGGGACACTATTCAATAAAATTGAATTTTAAAAAAAATAATATTAATAAATAATACATTACAAACCTTGAGGTCCATTACTTACACTGAAGGACATCTAATATTGCCCTAATACTATGTTTACCAAGTTTACCAAGTATTAAGCTTAGTTTTAAAAAGCACCTACTATATTGCCTTAATACTAAGTTTACCAAGTATACCAAGTATTAAGGACCGATATAGATCACATATCAAGCCGAGGAGCCCAAAATGATTAATCACAGAAGCCATAATATTGAAAAAGGCACTGCGTAAAATAATATTGAAACTAGCCAGCAGGCACTGCGTCAAATAATTGTGATAGAGGCAAGCGGGTTATAACCCGCCCTTCAAAAAGAAAAATATGGTTTTTGGCTACAGTTTCACGAGGAACTAAGCTGTTCTATGCCAGGTTTCTTTGGTAACAGTGAAGACATTGAAGATTTTTAGTTGGAGGGAAGGAAAAATTCAAGAGATCCGTAGGAATTGGGAGCTCATTCAGGCGGTAACCAGCTCTGGCGAAACCCAAGAGAAAGATATTGGGAGCTTTGGCGAAACCATGAGAAAGATGTTGATGGTTCAGTCATATCCTCGGACCATAGCCCTCTTCATAGAGGAAGTTATTCACTTTGTGGGATGTTGACATCTATGAAGATGACTTTCACAATAGTACGCAGGATGTGGAGACTTCGGAGCGGAAGAGTGGTTCAGCGTATGAACAGGATGTAAACCGTTCCAATTAAATTTGTAATGAAACTATATTTATTTATTGAATTGAAATCTGTGGACTTTTAATCGCTCAGGAATGTCTTTGATATTTTGGTGAAACCTTTGTTGAGAGATTGTTTATAAACGTTATGACAGGCATTGAAAGTTTTAATGTTAAGAGTCCGTACATGGAATTCATTGAAATTAAAACACTTGAATTTTGTTTTGTGGTGAATATAGTTGGGGCTTAGATATTTAGTTGTCATAAATAGGAGTTTTCGTTTCTTTCTCCTTCATAATAAAATTGGTTTGTGTATTGTTATTTTTAGATTTAATTAATTGATTTCATAAAATAGTTTTAAATGTGTGGAATTTTATTTTTTATATAGTTTTTTATTGTATAGAATATTTTTATACATTAAAAGCATAATTTAAATAATATAAATTGAATTTAACCAATATTGATTTATTGTATTATTATATATATATGAAAATTATTATTTTAATAAAATTGACTCTTTAATGAATTATAATAAGTACAATAATTACAAACCTTGGTGTGCATTACTAGAATCAAGTAAGCATTAGCCACTGTATAACATGGTTGGATTTCTTGTCCCGACAAGTTTTTAACTGGTGACTTTAACATCAAAAAGTGCCTTAACAAAACACCTCGGACCATAGCCCTCTTCATAAGAGGAAGTTATTCACTTTGTGGGATGTTGACATCTATGAAGATGACTTTCACAATAGTACGCAGGATGTGGAGACTTCGAAGCGGAAGAGTGGTTCAGCGTATGAACAGGATGTAAACGATTCCAATTAAATTTGTAATGAAAATATATTTATTTATTGAATTGAAATCTGTGGACTTTTAATCGCTCAGGAATGTCTTTGATATTTTTGGTGAAACCTTTGTTGAGAGATTGTTTAAAAACGTTATGACAGGCATTCGAAGTTTTAATCTTAAGAGTCCGTACATGGAATTCAGTGAAAATTAAAAAGCACTTGAATTTTGTTTTGTGGTGAATATGGTTGGGGCTTAGATATTTAGTTGTCATAAATAGCAGTTTTCGTTTTGTTTCTCCTTCATAACACAAAATTGGTTTGTGTATTTATTTTTTAAATTTAATTAAATTGATTTCATAAAATAGTTCGTTCTAAATGTATTAGATTTTATTTTTTTTATATAGTTTTTTTTAGTGTATAGAATATTTTTATACATTAAAAATTGTAATTTAAATAATATAAATTGAGATTTAACCAATAATTGATTTGTCTATTAAAGTAGGCATATCAAAATTATTATTCAATAAAATTGACTCTTTAATAATAATGTAATTATAATGAATTACAATAATTACAAAGCGGTAGTTGTGCATTACTAGAATCGGGGTAAGCATTAGCCACACCAACCCTTAACATGGTTGGATTTTTGTCCCGCCGCGTTTCTAGCGGTGACTTCAACATCATGGAGTGCCTTAGGAGCCCTCCATCACCTAATATCCTACACCTAGGGGACTATTCAATGAGTGAATTCTTAAAAATAATATTAATAAATAATAAATTACAAACCTTAGGGTCCATGCACTTGCTTGAAGGACATCTAATATTGCCTAATACTATGTTTACCAAGTTTACCAAGTATTAAGTTTAGTTTTAAAAGCACCTACTATATTGCCTTAATACTAAGTTTACCAAGTATATCAAGTATTAAGTTTAGTTTTAAGAAGCACCTATTAAATGTGTACATTCGATTTAATTGAGCATTTGAATTATAAAAATTTAACCACTCAAATGAGAAGATCCAACAATATATGGAACCTTCTAAAAGATGTCATAAAAAAAAGGCTGGGTGCATTTTAAAGTGATGCATGGATGCATTGTTTTTATTTGCAGCCTGTGAGAATATTATTGTATTTTGTTCTTATTGAAGTAACATTCCAATTATTAACATCATAAAATAGGGTTAATGGATGTAGTAATTTGAGAGGGTTGTTGGAAGGATTGGAGAAGCATTATGGGCTTGAAACAATTGGAATGGAGTCGATCTTTGGGTTGGGATGGGAAAAGCTTCTTGTTTGAGGACTCTTGTACACTTGTTGTTATTTGTAGATTGAGGTCTGGGAACATTAGTATCTATAAGTGATTCTGGAAAGGAGGAAATACAAAAGAATTTTATAAGCTATAATCTCAAGAATTAAATGAAATTAGGTACCTAAGAAACATGGAAGACAAGAGGCTACACCCTAAAATACACCCTATCCATCTTACCCTCTTTCTTGTTGTTCACACTTTTGTGAAGTGACCAACATCAAGTAAAGTGTCCCTAGTAACAAGGTACAAAATATTAAAGCACATTGGTCCATTGTATAGTTTTGGGGTTCAATACAAGCATTGTTCATCAACATCTATTTCTTCATAAATATTTATGTATGTCATTACAACCTCAATTCTTTAATAAATTTAAGAAGAGTTATAGATTTATTAAGTACAAAACCAAGGGGTCTTATCGACCCTCATTTTAATTAAATTGTAATAATTTTTTTGAGGCTGCTACAATGTTCATTTTGACCTCAATATCACTCATGAATTTTTATTGTTGGTTACGAGGAATTAACAATTGAGTTTTGTGTCTCAATTCAAAGGGTGAGAGGCATCAATTTACTAGATCGTGAACCACTCCCAATGGTTGTGTCAGTGCATTCTTAAATGTCTCTTAATATGAAAAAATTGAGATATGATCTTGTGGATGATTTATGGAGTTTTTATCAAGTCTAGGTGTAGATGGTTGTTGGGCATGCCAATTTGAGGAAGAGACTATAAAATTTTTTATAGCTATCTACAATGAATCATTTCTTCTATCCCTAGGCCATCTTGAGATAAATGTTAAATTATCTTCAATCTTTTAGTCTGGATAGCCAATTTTTTTTCTAATTTTGCTAGCTCCTCTTTGAAGGAAGAATTTTCTACCTCAACTTGTCTCTTGTTGTCAATGCACTACATTCTCATGATTTGAAAATCTTCCTACAAGTTATGAAGTTGACAATTCCTTTTTCAAGTAATAAAATATATAATATGAAAAAAAATTGAGATATGATCTTGTGGATGATTTATGGAGTTTTTATCAAGTCTAGGAGTAGATGGTTGTTGGGCATGCCAATTTGAGGAAGAGACTATAAAATTTTGGTAGCTATCTACAATTAATCATTTATTCTACTATGTACGCCATCTTGGAGATAAATGATTAAATTATCTCCAATGTCTTAGTCTGTATAACCAATTTTTTTCTAATATTTGCTAGCTCCTCTTTCAAGGAAGAATTTTCTACCTCAAGTTGTCTCTTGTTGTCAATGCACTACATTCTCATGTTTTGAAAATTTTCCTACAAGTTATGAAGTTGCTTCTCCAAATCATTTTAATTGATTTGTAAATACTCTTCCTTGTCGATCTTGTCCTCTACTAGGCTCTTCCATTCAAGGGAGTCATCCCTTGCCGCCTCTATCTCATTTAAGGTGAGTTGCATCACATGATTTGTAGGTGGCATTGTTTCCTTTTGCTCCTCGCATTCCCCTAATAGGATCTTAGTAAGGATAGGATTGTCCTCCAAGTATACTATGGTGGAGGATATAGGTGGGATCATCTTGGATATTATTTGAGATTTAGTTTTTTGCATTCTATATTAATATCCAGTCTTCCCTAGATATGGTTTACTTTCTTTGATTTTCAAAGTGTTTATATATGGTGTCCCCATTTTGATTAACATGGAAGTTATTTATTTTTCTAAATATTCCACCTTGATCATTTTTTGATAATTTTTTTCTTTTTGAGACTTATACCTTCCCAAATTTCCTCTTCCTCATTTCTCTTTCTTCACTCCTTTCCTAAATAAATTGTTGGGAGGCAAAAAATGTTTCTCTATCCATGGTCACAAATTATTCCCAAGGTACTCTAAAAAATTATATTTCCATAACATCACATACTAGAAATTTTGTGAGTTCATGGTGGGCCAAGGCCTCCTCTTTCACTTTATTAACATTTGAACTCATTTCTATTAAATACTATAGTAGGAAATAAGGAATTCTCTATTTTTTGTCAAGTCTATGGTGAAACAAATTATTGAGCTAATGCAAGAACCTGAAATGGTATGCATATAACATACTAAAACTTCCCTCATAAGTGATATACTTTAGTAGGTGGTAGGATACTTCATCCCATAGGTCTGTAAGAGTATCTCTTTTGACCCCATTCTTGTTTCACTTAGGTTCTACATAAATTATGAAAAATAGTTTATTAGCATTGATTACAATCTTCCTCTCATATTTATGCTAAGGTAAACCCATCAAAAGTCTTTAAAATTTTATTATGATGGATTCATTAACCTAGATTACCAATCCTCTCACTACTATGATGTATTCTTGACATTTGATATTTTGAAAATTATATTCAAATTCAAGAGCTATCATATCAGGATATCCTTGTACTTTATCAAAATAAACTATCCAATTGCGTTGTTGGTAGACCACAACCACCTTAGTATTGTTTTATATCCTAGAGGTATTTATAGTATCACTCCTATTGAATCCTCCCCTAAATTTCACAAAGAATTCCTTCTCTTTGAATCCTGAAGGTTGTGTGTGGGCATATTTCTACTAACTAAGAAAACTAGAGAATTGAAAAATGAGATATTTTGGCTTTCCTCAGTTCCTAATGGGAAGGAAAAGAATATCATAGTAAGCGGTATAGGATGGCATCACGGGAATTGAGGATAGATGAAAAAAATACACAATATGTAGCTAAAACAGTAATTTCTAAAGAGTAATGTGGAGTTGGTAGGGTATAACATCATGTTTTTTAAAAATCTTATGCCTTTACAGTGATAAGGTAGTATTTCCTATACAAAGGATGCTTTATTTG
The DNA here is from genome assembly GCA_010110895.2 of Picea sitchensis. Taxonomy (NCBI): domain Eukaryota; kingdom Viridiplantae; phylum Streptophyta; class Pinopsida; order Pinales; family Pinaceae; genus Picea; species Picea sitchensis. The sequence continues at coordinate 14,673 of SNQJ01S0045729.1, read as the reverse complement.
GGCTTAGAACTTAAAATGATTGTATTTCCTTATGTTATTTTGGAGTTTCAATGTACTTTCATGTTTCGAGTGCATATGTTTTCATGCTTCATTTTCGCAAGTGACACTAAAAGGAAAATCAAGAGCATACCCATTCATCATCTACTAATGTGAGATTGCATACAAAGCTATGTATCCAATTAACAAGCATGAAAGAGTTAAGTGGAATATGTGCATATCAATGGCATGAAGATTTGGCGAATTAAAGGATACTATAGCATCAAGATGTGTCTAACAAAGAAACATCATAACCATGCATCTTGCACAATTTCATTACAAGTTTCACAATATCAACATCCAAAATGCAAGTATAAGTATGGAAGAAAATGGTGTGTTAAGTGACAAAATCAAGGAACTAAACGAGACCATGTACATAAGTTTGGTTTATAAGTATGTTTAAACATATCATATGCATTATTAATCATTGAAAGTCTTTCAAATAGCTATCATGTGCCCCCAAAAAAGATCATACTACAAAGTTACGCCCCCCAATAACATGCAGCTAAAACGTAAGCACTGCTAAAGAGGAATGTGGAGTTGTTAGGCATTTCGTCTTTAAAAATCTTATGCTTTTAGACTGATAAGGTAGTATTTCCCATACAAAGGATGCTTTCAGCCTAGGAATTAAAAATGATTGTATTTCCATGTGATTTTGAGGTTTAATGTACTTTCATGTTTTGAGTGCGTAGGTTTTGATGCTTCATTTTCACAAGTGACGCTAAAAGAAAAATCAAGAGCATACCCATTCTTCATCTACTAATGCGAGATTGCACACAAATCTAAGTATCCAATTAACAAACATGGAAGAGATAAGTGGAACATGTGCATATCAATGGCATGGAGATTTGCAATTAAAGGGATATCGACAGAATCAAGATGTGTCTAACAAACAAACATCATAACCATGCATCCTGCACAATTTCATTACAAGATTCATAATATCAACATCCAAAATGCAAGTATAAGTATGGAAGAAAAATGGTGTGTTAAGAGAGGGGCTGGCAATCGGCCATAGTTCACCTATACCTTCCATACATTTTGCACCAAGATAGGTATGAAATACTTTGAGTAACATTTGTTCTTAAATACCATGGGCTCTACATTTATACATCCAAACTGAAGTGGATCTTCTCGACATCTCATCACCGGGCACTGCTTATCGATACGTTGTTAAAACTGAGCAGAAATCTAAGCACCGTATCAAATAGGAAGTCGGTTCCTAAATATCAAACAACCAAAACCATGATATGATGGTCCTAACAAAAACCTCTTGGAAAGTCGCCTAATCCATAGAAGGGTAATGAAAATAATGGACATTGAAATAGGTATCAAATGGCCTCTATCACAACACTCATGAATGTCGGTCATAATAGTCATTGGTGGTCTATATCAAAATTTGAACCCTCATTCAAAATCCAACACATAAAATACTAGTAGAAAAGAGAACATTGACGAAAGCCCCACTGCTAGTGTCGTGACCAAACAATTCAACCAAAAGAACCAATGTGATCCTAAAGATGGGGTTTCTATATTCACAGATGTGGGTGAAGTAAATTCCATTGCATTTTATTGTTGATAGTGGAAGCCAAATAATTTTATCTTTAGCAGAGGTCACCAAACAATTGGGATTGTCGCATAACATGACACCCGCATCTATACAACATCGTGAATGCATTTTTCGAGGGACAAGATCTCTCAACTCAACAAGGTCGACATCAATCTAATCCACCCCTCCAAAGATGATGTATTATGTGAAGTTTCTCAACTCGTTGTATGTGATGTTATTTTGGCCAACCATATTTGTGGAGGTGCCATGTTATCTATGAGTCTCCACCCCAAAGTGTCATTGTTACGGGTCTCTACATTACGATACCAGAGGTATTTCCAGCCATTCTTCCTGCTAAATAGGGCCACAAGGTAGTAAACCATAATACAAAATTCAGCTTCTACAACTGCCTGGGTAAGCAGGAACAAAAAACATTGTAAGCACTACCCAAGCACCTCTATCCAACAAAATAAGTTCGACAATATTGCAAAGAAAGTCAAAGATTCATTTTCAAAAGTGGGTCATCTCATCTAGCCCGATGACAAAATGACTTTTAACCCCGCTGATCAACAAAGTTCGCGTGACGCCTTCAACAAGTTAAGTAGGGCAGCTTCTTTGGCAAGGCAAGTAGCTCATCAAGATGTAGATTAAACAAACATTTTCATGCTCCCTCTACACCTGTAAAAGCAATGGAGACCATTGCTTCCTAAGGAGGGAGGATTGATCCAGAGGATATCGATGCACAAACATCTATCTCCACCTAAGGTACAGCTTCTAGTAACTTCTTACTATTTTCAGCTAGCTTTTGGTTCATAAACTCTAGGGCCATATTGAGGGCCTAAATTAATTGTTTTGATCGAAAGCACCTCAATGGTAGCCTAAGGATTTAATTGGCCCCAGAAAATATTTTCTCCTTGACGCATACCCTTCAACAAGCTATCGTACCAAATGGAGATCGATGCCAATGTTACCGAAGTTGGAGAGCACCAAACTACCCAAAACGGGGGTCCACAAACAATCAAGTTTTCATCTTCCAAAGTTAGGGTTTTTTATTTTATTTTATGTTAAAAAGGCCTGAAACCTCATTGTAACAATCATCTTCGAGCGAATGTGATTGACCACTATCTCTTCTCTGCAGATAAGTCAGCCACCATTCTAGTCTTTTACTTCCATTAATAGAAATTTTTTAATATATTGCATTTGTTATATTATTAGATAAATGAGATATTTAGTATACTTTTATTTTGACCATTCTTAGTTCTACTAAAAATAAAACCAAATCCAATTTTCAAATGAAACTCTGAGTTAGCAAAATATGGAGAATGGCCTTAGCATTGTATTTCATTCCAAATGTAGGCCTCCGCAAAAATATTACTCATCCCACCTATGAATGAGAGAGTGAGAGAGAGAAGGGATGGATGCAAGGTTCACAAGCTGTGAGGTTTCTCCACCATGGCCTCCGAAAAAATATTACTTCATCCCACCCATGAATGAGGAGTGAAAGAGTAGGGATTATTGAAGGATGGAGTGTTCATTGTGTTGTGAGGTTTCTCCACCATGGTAATATGTGAACGAGTGGCACTATCAGTAGAGGGTAAAAAACAAAGAGGTCTACATAAGTTAGTATCCAGAAGGTAAGAAAGATCAACTATGTGACACTCAGATATATGGTTTTTCTATTTGATCCAAGTTTTCCCAAATCTTACCAGACTAAAAATAATAACTATGCATGATTCAACATTAGAATCATGCATAGAAAGAAATTTTGAATAATGGATACGTCAGGGTGGGCCAAAAACCGCACATATATATAGAGATATATTTAGAATTTCAACTGTAACTATAGATAAGTATAAGTTTAGGGTTTGTTATATATATAATATATATATATATATATATATCACATCTTAGCGCAAGTTTCATCGTTGCGGTTTCATCTTCGGTCTGGACACATTCGTTTTCGTTATAGTTTCATCTTTTATTTATTTGAAACTCCGCCCAAAGGAGAACAATGGCAAGAAGAGCAGACACCCATAATGCAGGAAGAGATGAGAAACGTAAGTCTCCTTCACAGAGTCTAAGGAACGAAGCAAGACAATTCGAGCCATCGCATGAAGAACCAAGAACGATGGAGGCAGTCAGATTAAATGGAGATGAAGAACGAAGGAGAAAGATACTCGACGCGTTACAAAAAAGGGCAACCATATAAAAACTTCGCGCAGGGAATTTTGGATTCTAAAGGGCAGTACAGTAAACAACAAATAAACTCGGTCGTTAAGCATCTATATGGTATTGACTTAAACCAGCCACATTTTATATTTAAAGATAAAGGTCAGGACGCATGCTTGATTCTACGAAATGGAAAAGGACCGATATAGACCACATAGTCGACGGTAGGTCGTACTCATATCAATCCGAGGAGCCCAAAATGATTAGACACAGAAGCCATAATATTGAAAAGGCACTGCGTCAAATAATATTGATACTAGCCAGCAAGGCACTGCGTCAGATAATTGTTATAGAGGCAAGCAGGTTATAACCTGCCCTTCAAAAGAAAAAATATGGTTTCAATGAGGAACTACAGTTCCCATGCCAGGTTTTGGGAACAGTGAAGACATTGAAGATTTTAGTTGGAGGGAAGGAAAATTCCAAGAGATCCGTAGGAAATTGGGAGCTCATTCGGGCGGCATTAGCTCTGGCGAAACCCACGAGAAAGATATTGGGAGCTTTGACGAAACCCATGAGAAAGATGTTGATGGTTCAGTCACATCCTCGGACCATAGCCCTCTTCATAACAGGAAGTTATTCACTTTGTGGGATGTTGACATCTATGAAGATGACTCTCACAATAGTATGCAGGATGTGGAGACTTCGAAGTTGAAGAGTGGTTCAGCGTATGAATAGGATGTAAACCATTCCAATTAATTTGTAATGAAAATATATTTATTTATTGAATTGAAATCTGTAGACTTTTAATGGCTCAGGAATGTCTTTGATATTTTGGTGAAACCTTTGTTGAGAAATTGTTTATAAACGTTATGACAGGTATTCAAAGTTTTAATGCCAAGAGTCCCAAAATAATCCAAGTGAAAATTAAAGCACTCTGAATTTTGTTTCATAAGAATACGGTTGGGGCTTTGACAGCCTAGCTGCCAAAATAATATTTTTCGTTTTCTTCTCCTTCATAACACAAAATTGGTTTTGTGTATTTATTTTTTAGATTTAATTAATTGATTTCATAAAATAGTTGGTTTTAAATGTATTAGATTTTATTTAAATTACAGTTTTTTATTGTATAGAATATTTTTATACATTAAAACTGTAATTTAAATAATATAAATTGAGATTTAACCAATAATGGATTTGTGTATTAAAGTAGGCATATGAAAATTATTATTCAATAAAATTGACTCTTTAATAATAATAATACTCATAATAATTACAAACCCTAGTATTACTAGAATCCAAGAAGCCACCAACCCTTAACATGGTTGGATTTCTTTGTCCCAAGACGCTTTAATCAGACTTCAACAACATGGAGTGCCTTAAGAGCCTACCCCATCACCTAATGTCCTACACCCCGGGACACTATTCAATAAAATTGAATTCTTAAAAGAATAATATTAATAAATAAATAAATTACAAACATTGGGGTCCATTACTTACATTGAAGGACATTCATCATCGTCTCTTAATACTATGTTTTCACAAGCATTAATTTTAGTTTTAAAAAGCACCTACTGTATTGCCTTAATACTAAGTTTACTAAGTATACCAAGTATTAAGTTTAATTTTAAAAAAGCACCTATTAAATGTGTACATCCGATTTAATTGAGCATTTGAATTATAAAAAATTTAACCACTCAAATAAAACCAACAACATGGACCCTTCTGAAAAAGATGTCATAAAAGAAAAAAACTCAGTACATTGAGACTAATGCATGAATACATTATTTTTATTTACATACATGAAATATTATTATTATTTATTTCTACGAAATAACATTCAATTATTAACATCATAAATAAAAAGGTTAATACATATAATATGTAGCATTGAGAAAGGGATTATCGGGGACGGAAAGTTTATTATGGCTTGAAAACAATTGGAAATGAGATGATCTTGAGTTGGGATAAGAAAAACTCCCCTTTGAGACTCTTGCTACAATTTGTTATTTATGGAGATGAAGTCCTCAATGAGTATCTATCGTGGATTCCTTGGAGAAAGATATGAAAATACAGACCTTATAAGATATAATCCTAATTAAATGAAATTAGGTACCTTTGAAACATGGAAGACAAGAGGCTACCCAAAATACACCCTATCCCATCTTACCCTCTTTCCTGTTGTTCACACTTTTATGAAGTGACCAACATCAAGTAAAGTGTCCCTAGCATTAACAATCTACAAAATATCAAGCACATTATCCATTGTATACAAGGTTAGTTCAATACTAGCATTGTTCATCAACATCTATTTCTTCATAAATCTTTGTGTACGTCATTACAACCTCAATGCTTTAATAAATTTAAGAATAATGTTTCATGGATTGCAGACTGAAACATTTGGTCGTGGTGAAAGTCTCAATTGATAACTGTATGTCACCCAGATACAATTAATCATAATTTGTTGGTCATCCTCCATATTCAGGACTTGAACTTCGAGAACCAAACTTCTATGTTTTTATATATTTGTGCCTCTTCACCATAGAATCAAGATGTATCTAACAAAGAAACATCATCGCCATCCATCCTGCATAATTTCTTTATAGGATTCACAATATCAACATCCAAAATGAAAGTAGAAGCAAGGCAGAAAATTGTGTGTTAAGTTCAAAATCAAGGAAGTGACTCACAACATGTACATTAGTTTTGTTTCTTGTTTTTTCTAAGCATATCATATGCATTATTAATCATTTGAAGTCTTGTAAATAAGTTTCGGGTACAATTGACAATTTTACCATGTGTTTCCCCAATAGTGCATTTGGTCCCTAAAAGATTATTTGCAAATTAAAATTCATTTCATGTGCATATATGTGAACAATAAAATTGATGACTTGAATCGAGAGAAACTTTGATTCCATTGAAGCAACATTTCACACAAATACTATACTTTAGCCTACAAGGGCCTTTTGCACACATTTTGTGGTTGTATTTAAAGTTTATCTTGAAATTCCAAAAGGGATATGTTGAAATTTTTAGGAATACAAACTCAAACGTATGAAAAAATTCATTTACTAGGCCCAACACTATGAAAACGCAGTTTAAAAATATTTCTCACAAATAAGGGAGATTTTTCTTCTTAGATTATGAAAATAGCCAAGATGAGGTCAAAATAAGGACTCCGACCACTCATTATAATATTTCGGTGGTTATTATTCCTAGCAACAAAAGGTTAGACAAATTGATGTCATAAGGAAGAGTTATAGATTTATTACAAAACCAAGGGTCTTATCGCATTAATTTCATTTTAATTAAATTTTAATGATTTTTTTGAGGCTACTACAATGTTAATTTTGACATCAATATCACTCATGAATTTTACTGTTGGTTTAGGAATCAAATAATTGAGTTTGGGTCCTTAAATTCAGTGAAGAGGCATCAATTTATTAGATCCCAACCAATTCCCAATGCCCGGCCGACCAGCTAGAAAAAGTTTGAACTAACCTAGCATTATGACAATTTCTTTTCAATTAATAAAATATAACATGAAAAAATTGAGATATGATCTTGTGGATGATTTATGGAGTTTTATCAAGTCTAGGAGTAGATGGTTGTTAGGCATACCAATTTGAGGAAGAGACTATAAAATTTTTATAGCTATCCACAATGAATCATTTCTTCTACTATCTAGGCCATCTTGTGATAAATGCTTTCTAAATTCATCTCCAATCTCTTAGTCTCGAGAGCCAATTTTTTTCTAATTTCACAGCCCTATAAAAGAATTTTCTGCACCTCAAGTTGTCTCTCTTGTTGTCAATGCACCACATTCTCATGATTTGGAAATCTCCCTACAAGTTATGAAGTTGCTTCCAAATCATGTTCATTGATTTCTACATACTCTCCTTGTCGATCTTTTCCTCTAATAGGCTCTTCCATTCAAGTGATTCATCCCTGTCGCCTCTATCTCATTTAAGGTGAGTTGCATCTCATGATTTGTAGGTGGCGTTGTTTCCTTTTCTCCCTCTCATCTCCTAATAGGATCTTAGTAATGATAGGATTGTCCTCCAAGTATACTATGGTGGTCGATATAGGTGGGATCATTTTGCAGATTATTTGAGATTTAGTTCTTTCCATGCTATATTAATAATATCCACCTTCCCTATGATGATGTGTATTTTCTTTGATTTTCAAAGGGTTTATATCCAGTGTCCCCATTTTGATTAAGGAAGCTATTTATTTTTCTATATATTCCACCTTGATCATTTTTGATATCTTTTTTATTGAGACATATACCCTCCTTACAATTCTGCCCTTCCCTGTCTCTTTCTTGACTCAGTCCCTAAATAGATTGTTGGGAGGCCAAAATGTTTCTCTATCCATGGTCACAAATTATCTCTAAGGTACTCTTGGAACAAATTATATTTTCATAACATAACATACTAGAAATTTTATGATTTCATGGTGGGCCAAGACCTCCTCTTTCCCTTTATTAACCTTTTAACTCATTTCTCTTAAATACTATAGTAGAAAATAAGGAATTCTCAATTTTTGTCAAGTCTATGGTGAAACAAATTGTTGATCTAATGCAAGAACCTGAAATGGTATGTATATAACATACTAAAACTTCCCCATAAGTGATATAATTTTAATAGGTGGTAGGATACTTGATCCCATAAGTTTGTAAGAGTATCTCTTTTGACCCCATTCTTGTTTCAATTTAGGTTCTACATAAATTAAAAATAGTTTATTAGCATTGATTGCAATATTCCTTTCATATTTATCCTAAGGTAAACCCCTGAGAAGTCCTTACAATTTTATTATGATGGAGTCATTAACCCACATTACCAATCCTCTCACTACAATGATGTATTCTTGACCTTTGATATTTTGAAAAACTATATTCAAGCTCAAGAGCTATCGTGTCAACATATCCTTGTAGTTTATCAAAAATAAACTATCTAATTGGGTTGTTAGTAGACCACAACCACCTTAGGAATCTTGTATATCCTAGAGGTATTTACAATATCACTTTTATTGAATCCTCCCCCACCAAAGAATTCTCTTTGAACTGAAGGTTGTGTGTGGGCATATTTCTACTAACTAAGAAACTAGAGAATGCAAAAATGATATATTTTCGCTTTCCCGTCTAATGGGAAGGAAAGAATATCACAGATGAGGGTATAGAATGACCTGCTGAGTTGAGGATAGATGAAAAATTACAAAATATGCAGCTAAAACAGTAATTGCTAAAGAGGAATGCGGAGTTGGTAGGGTATAGCCTCATGTCTTTAAAAATCTTATGCCTTTAGACTCATAAGATAGTATTTCATATACAAAGGATTCTTTCTTTGGGCTTAGAAAGTAAAAATGATTGTATTTCCTTATGATTTTGGAGGTTTAATGTGCTTTCATGTTTCGAGTGAATAGGTTTTCTTGCTTCATTTTAGCAAGCGACACTAAAAGGAAAATCAAGAGCAAACCCATTCATCATCTACTAATGCTAGATTGCATACAAATCTAAGTATCCAATTAACAAGCATGAAGAGATAAGTGGAACATGTGCATATCAATGGCATGGAGATTAGGCCAATTAAAGGATACGATAGCATCAAGATGTGTCTAACAAAGAAACATCATAACCATGAATCCTGCGCAATTTCATTACAAGATTCACAACATCAACATCCAAAATGCAAGTATAAGTATGGAAGAAATGGTGTGTTAAGTGACAAATGAAGGAAATGACCGAGACCATGTACATTAGTTTGGTTTATAAGCTTGTTTAAAACATATCATATGCATTCTTAATCATTAAAAGTCTTCAAATAGGTATCATGTGTCCCAAACAGAGATCGTACTAGCAGTACCAAAAGTTGATACACCAAACTAAACAAAAAGGGGTCCACTAAATTGTTGGGTTTTCATCTTCCAAGGTTAAGGTTTTTTTTTCTTGAATGCTGGCCTTTGGAGACTCATTGCAACAATCATCTTATTTTAGATGCGAGTACCGTCAGATCTGTTCTTTGAGATATGCTTCCAATATTCTAGCAAGTCTTTCACTCTGTATCTCTACATTTTTGTACATTTCACACATTAATGGAAATTGTGTATCACCTGATTCTGTTATTGAATTCTACTATATTTTGAAAAGATATTATTGGATACCAGAGACATCTCTTTACATTTCTCTATTACATTTTTGCTCTAATTTTGTGTTGAAAACATCATATATTAATGATATATTCAAAGGAGGGATGCTCAGGATCTTTTTCAAGCATGTCCCCAAGGAGGTCTAAGTTTAGAAACTTTGCTCTCGAGATTATATACCTTGATGAAATATCTCTCACACGCCAAGTAAAACCTCCATTGAGGGAAGAAAATGAAACGACAGAAGAAGATTATATCAATTTGTTGCTTGAGAAAGCTCTCAAGTGACAGAGGGATCAAATCATGAAGAATTTTTCCAACATCCTTCAACGATGTCGATAGAAAAATTTTCATCTTTATCAAGGGACCACTTGGGAAGCACCTCTCCTTTCTGCATAGCTAGTTTTGACATTCTCATATTTGAAGGCTGGGATAGAGGCTGATGCCCTAGACAAATGGTTAACTGCTAGAGGGTTATTTGCCTCACAATTTTTCTCGATAGGTGAAAAATATCACCTCCGCTAAATCTCTCCCCCATGTTAACATTGGTGGGACACCCTATTTGGAGCAAATTATCGAGAGTGAGCCCAGCCCACTGAGATTTTTTTTGTCGATGCTGGCCATGAACACACACACATTTAAAAGCCATAGCATCCAAGCATACATGATGGGCCAAGTTGTGTCAAGAGAGGGGCCAAGTAACGGCCATAGTTCACCAATACCTTCCATATACATTTCACACCAAGATAGGTATGAAATATTTTGAGTAACATTTGGTTCTTAAATACCATGGGGCTCTACATACATACATCCAAACTAAAATGATCTTGACATCTCATCACTTGGTACTACTTTTACTCCATGCCACAAAGTTCCAGAGAAGAAATGGCATGTCCAAATGTCAGGGAGGTCGGTTCTCAGAAATTCAAAACAACCAAAGCATGATAAAGATGGTCCTAACAAAAACCTCTTGGAAAGCCGTCTAATCCATGGTTGCAATGGAAATACTTAAGAAGGACATTGAAAATGAGACTCCCCCATCACACCCATGACGTCGCCACATATTAAATACTGTATCATATATCGTGGAATTTGAACCCCTATCTCGAATCCAACATAAAATACACGGTAGAAAGAGAACATCGACGTGAAGCCCCACTCATAGTGCTCGTGGACCAAGAACCACCAACCAAAAGAACCAACAGATCCTAAATATGGGACGTCACTTTTCTGAGCCCAGCACAGATGTGGGTGAAGGGGACTCCATTAGATTTCATTGCTCATAGTGAAGACAGTAAATAATTTTATCTTAGCAGTGAGTTTGAACAATTAATTGTCGCATAACATGACAATCTGCACTCCATACAACATCGGAAGCCATTTCTAGGACAAGATCCCAACTCAAGAAGGTCGAGATTGTCACACCTGAATCTCCTCCTATGTGAAGTTTCCCAACCTGGTTGTATGTGATGTTGGCTCTTGGCCAACCATATTTAGGAGGTGCTGCAGCTATTCTGAGTGAGTCTCACCCCCAAAGTAACATTGTTACGCTTCTGGGTCATTCCTACATGATACCAGAGGTATTTCAGACTACTCTCCCACCTAAACAATACCACAAGATAGTATCTCATACATCAAAATTCAACTTCTTCACAACATGTTCAAAATGGGAACAAAAGAACACCGCAACAACTACAACCTCAGTCCAAGCACATTCATTCTAGCGGAAGTAGGTCGACAAGATTGCAGCAAAGTCAAAAGATTCATTTTTCAAAGATTCATCTCATCTAGCCTCATGCTGAAACTGTGACTTAACCCCGCTGACCAATGTTCAGGATGTACCTTCAATAAAGTTTTGGTGAAATGCAACCTCCCAAGCAAAGAAATTACTGATGTAGATTGAACAAACATTTTTCATGCTCCCCTAGCCACTCAAAGCAATGAGAGACCATTGCTTCCTATGAGGGAGGATTGATCCAGAGGATATCGGGTGGCCACCTATCATTCCCACCTATGCAACAGCTTCTAGTAACTTACTATTTTCTGCAGTTTTTTTGGTTCATAAACTTATAGGGCCATATTGAGGGCCTAAATGAACTTGCTGGATCTATAACCTCAATGGTAGCCGAAGACTGAATTTTGTCCAAGAAAAATATTTTCTCCTTGACATACCTTCCAACAAGCTACTCCATTCAAAATGGAGATCGTGAGTGCCAATGTTAATACTGGGTGTTGGTACACCAACTACCCAAAATCCAGGTCCACACAAAACTAATCATGCTTTTTCATCTTCAAGAGTTAGGTTTTGCATATTCTTTTATGCTAAAAGGCTCCTGTCCTCACACAAAATAACAACCATCTCCTCTGTGGTTTACACAAGCAGAATGATATCTCTCATAGATAAGATGTCACCATTCTAAATACTTTTCTACCATTAATAGAAATTCTTTTGAATATGGTTGCATTTAGATATATTATTGGATATTTGAGATATTTCTGTACATTTCTTTTTATTTTTATTCCATTCTAGTTCTAAGCAAAATAATCCAAACCAATTCTCTTTCCAATGAAATCCTGAGTTAAAATATGAGAATGGCCTTAGCATTGTATCATTCCCTAGGCCTCCCAATATTATCCCACCTATGAATGAGAGTGAGAGAGGAGGGATTATTAAAGGATGGAGTGTTCATTGTGTTGTGAGGTTTCCACCATGGCAATATGTGAACTAGTGGCCCTATTAGTAGAGGGTAAAAACAAAGAGGTCTACATTAGTTAGTATCCAAAAGGTAAGATAGATCAACTATGTGACACCAGGTATATGGTTTTTCTATTTGATCTAAGCTTTTCCCAAATCTTACCAGACTTTAAATAATAACTATGCATGATTCTAATGTTGAAAGAAATTTAGAATAATGAATACGTCAGGGTGGGCCAAAATACGCACATATATATACATATATAGAGATATGTTTTAGAACTCTCAACCAGAATCTATAGATAAGTTTAGGTCGGGTGACATATATATATATATATATATATATATATATATATATATCAAGATCTTAGCGCAAGTTTCCATCGCCAAGGCTTCTCTATCTTCGCCGGTCTGACAAATTCGTTTTCGCTATAGTTTCATCTTTTATTTATTTGGAACTCCTCCCAAAGGAGAACAATGGCAAGAGGAGCAGACACCCATAATGCAGGCAGAGATGAGAAACGTAAGTCCCCTTCACAGACTCCATGGAACGAAGAAAGACAATCCGAGCCATTGAATGAAGAACCAAGAACGATGGAAGCAGTCAGATTAAATGGAGATGAAGAACGACGAAGAAAGATACTCGACGCGTTACAAAAAAAAGGGCAACCATATAAAAAAACTTGGCGCAGGGAATTATGGATTCTAAAGGGCAGTACATTGAAGAACAAGTAAACTCTGTCGTTAAGCATCTATATGGTACTGACTTCAACCAGCCACATTTTACATTTAAAGATAAAATGCCAGGACTGATGCTTTATTCTACGAAATGGAAAAGGACCGATATAGATCACATAGACGATGGTAGGTCGTACTCATATCGGCTTTATATCAAAAATGATTGTCACACATAATATTGAAAATGCGTCAGCCATTAAGAAATCAGCTGCAAGCACTGCAGGCCAAAATGAATGGAGGTAAAATAGGTTAAAGGTCCTCTCAAAAAAGAAAAATATGGTTTTGGCCACAGTTTCACGAGGAACTCAGCAGTTCTATGCCAGGTTTCTCTGGGAACAGTGAAGACATTGAAGATTTCTTTGAAGGAGGGAAGGAAAATCTTCAAGAGATCCGTAGGGAATTGGGAGCCCATTCGGGCGGTATTAGCTCCATAAACCCAGAGGAGGATGTTGATGGTTCAACAGTCCCTAATTCATAGCCCTCTCTCTTAGTAGAGGTGCTGTCTACTGTGGATGCTGAGTATCTAAAGAGCATTAATTTCACAATAGTACGCAGTATGTGGAGACTTCGAAGCGGAATAGTGGTTCAGCGTATGAACAGGACGTAAACCATTCCAATTTAAATTTGTAATTAAAATAGGTTTGTAGCCATTGAATTAAACCAGGACCTTTTAATCGCTCAGGAATGTTTTTGATATTTTTGGTGAAACCTTGTTGAGAGATTGTTTATAAACGTTATGACAGGCATTCAAAGTTTTAATGTTAAGAGTCCGTACATGGAATTCAGTGAAAATTAAAAAGCACTTGAATTTTGTTTTGTGGTGAATATGGTTGGGGCTTAGATATTTAGTTGTCAAAAATACCAGTTTTCGTTTTCTTTCTCCTTCATAACACAAAATTGGTTTGTGTATTTATTTTTTAGATTTAATTAAATTGATTTCATAAAATACTTCGTTTTAAATGTATTAGATTTTATTTTTTTTATATAGTTTTTTTTATTGTATAGAATATTTTTATACATTAAAAACTGTAATTTAAATAATATAAATTGAGATTTAATCAATAATTGATTTGTGTATTAAAGTAGGCATACGAAAATTATTATTCAATAAATTTGACTCTTTAATAATAATAATAATTATAATAATTACAATAATTACAAACCTTGGTGTGCATTACTAGAATCGAGTAAGCATTAGCCAAACCAACCCTTAACATGGTTGGATTTCTTGTCCCCGCACGTTTCTAACTGGTGACTTTAACATCATGGAGTGCCTTAAGAGCCTACTCCATCACCTAATGTCCTACACCTCCGGGACACTATTCAATAAAATTGAATTCTTAAA
>SNQJ01S0045728.1:32204-56586 GCA_010110895.2 Picea sitchensis | reverse complement strand
TATACATTAAAGCAACATATACTTAAAATACAACCAACAACTCATATCTTCACATTTCACATTAAAAAAATGACAAAGTGTTCAACATACTTTGGTTTATTGGCATATTCTAGTAGCATACTTTGGTGTATGCTTCATAAAAAAACCTATTCATTCACAATTAAATATTTCGATAGTGGACTTCGGTGCATATCCATGTATGTATGCTTCCCAACAAGGAGTGTTTCACTTTTATCCCCTTAAATTGCATTCTAACATTACCTTAAAGAAGAATTGTGACCCCAAGATGAATGCTTAGCTAAAGGCATGTTTATGTCCCTGATTTTACAAGGGTGCTAGAAAATTCTATTATCAATCCATGCACTTTCCTATCAACATTTTATTATTAATTTTTACGCTTTCCTATCTACATCTTCATTTTCCTATTTGAAGGGACTAGATATGAAATTAACAATGTTATTTGTTTGTATGCCTTTGTATTAATGTTTACACTTTCCTATTTACATGTTCTTTTTATCAATTTTNTTTGTATGCCTTTCTCTAAAATTGACACATGTACCATAAATTTAGTTCATATGATTTCTAAGATCAATGGTCACCAATTTATTTGTAACAACTAAGAAGAGTCTCTTTAGCATGTCCCTTTCTCTATTCCTCACCTTTAGAAACATTGCTAGCATCTCCTCTATCATAAAAAAGTATGGTTTCGTTTCCATTAGGAGACATGAGCTTCTTGAAGCCCTCTACAATTGACATATAGTCTTCTGGTGCACCCTTTTACCTAGATAGGTTTCCCTCCCACAAGATATATATTAGTAATTCATTTTATCCCTTGCTCCATCCAATTTTCCCATAGCCCTACCTCATGTCATATATTTTCTTTTGGAGACATAAAGAGAGTTGTTCACATGATCAATAACAATAGAGTTACATATGAGGAAGACCTACACATTTAGTTCCTCAAACATGGTATTCACTCTATCAACTTACATATTGTCAATTTGTTTGATTTATTGCGTTGTTTGATCAAGTTCTCCTTTCACATGGTTCTACCATATCATCCAACCCATTTTGAAATCAAGGTTTAGTTAAGATCCTACAATTACATGACCATCATGATTGGACACACTTAAATACCTGTTATCAAATTTAGTTAAGATCCTGTGTTGAATGGCATAATTTTTTTTTAAAAAAACCACAACATTGGTCACTTTAGCGACTAACATGTTCGTCATTAGTATTTCCAGTTGGTTGCAAACCCCAACTTGTTAGTCGCTAGAGCGACCAACCTGTTAGTCAGTCGAGTGACTAACATGTTCGTCGCTAGTATTGCCAATTGGTCGCAAACCCCAACCTGTTAGTCGCTAGAGCGACCAACCTATTATTTGGTCAAGTGACTAACATGTTTGTTGCTAGTATTGCCAATTGGTCGCAAACCCCAACCTGTTAGTCACTAGAGTGACCAACCTGTTAGTCGTTATACCGACTCATAGTGGTGTATTGACTAAGTTTTCCACGGTTGTCTTGGTCACTCTTGCGACTAATATTAGTCGTTCTATCGACTAACATTTGTCGCTAGCTGAACTTTTCCCTATTCTGAATAGGCTTCTTTTCTCGGTCGCTAGACCGATGAATATCCATGCGTGGCCGCTAGACTGATGAATGTATTCCGATGAAAAAAAAATCATCTTGGTCGCAAAAACGACTCTATGCCGACGAAAATTCGTCTCTACTTTGTCGCAAAAACATTCAAATTTAATAGTGCGTGGGTAACACTTTCGTGACAATCTGATCTACAGAATACGAAAAACATTTTTTTGGCCGAACTAATATTTGTTTTCGGCCGAAATATATATATATATATATGGGTAAATTCACGGAGGTGGGTAACACTTTCGTGACAGTCTGATCTCCAAAATTCCGAAAAAACATTTTTTCGGCCGAACTAATATTTATTTTTGGCTGAAAGATATTTTTTCCGGTTGAACCCTTGAACATCAAATCAAACAGTATAGTGACGACGCCCTCAATTTTTGTGTAATTTTAGTCGAACAGATTTTTTTCATCCGACAATCTATTTTCGGCCGAAAGATATTCAGGCCAAAAAACTCTTTCAACCGAAAGAATATTTCGTCCAAACAATTCTTTCAACCGAACTATAGTTTCGGCTGAAATATTTTTTTGACTGAAAAATGGTTTATATATTAACCGCACATTGTAATTGAAACGTTTTTCTTATCTCTTGGAGATTGTGATAGTGAGTGACCTCTTGGTGAGTGATAGCGAGTGACCTTTTGGTGAGTGATAGTGAGTGACCTCTTGGTGAGTGATAGTGAGTGACCTTTTGGCGAGTGATAGTGAGTGACCTCTTGGTGAGTGATAGCGAGTGACCTTTTGGCGAGTGATAGTGAGTGACCTCTTGGCGAGTATGAGGGAGTTATTGGCACGAACGTCGTGTTGGCGGGTGCTCCTATGGGCGATCAAGATGTTGTGTTAGTGGGCAGTCCTATGGACTGCTGGGCGGGCCGAGCTCCAGGTAAGCCTAAACTTTAGTTGTAAATTTAAATTTAAATTATGTAATATATAATTTATAATTTTTATTTTAATTGTAATTTTTTATTTTAATTTATATGTCGTATTTTTACTGTGACTTGGCCACGGGGGGAAACCCTGTGGCCAATCCATGGGCACACCAACAACTTGGCCATAGGGTTGGGCCCTCGCAACCAAGTCACAATCCATGGGATTCTGACTTGGCCGCGAGGGAATAGCCCTGTGGCAAAGTCATGGGCACGCTAACGGCTTGGCCACAAGGTTGGGCCCCCGCAGCCAAGTCACAGTCCACTTCATATGATACATGATTTAACTTTGAGTGTTATTGTTTTCAAGGTAAAACAAATTTTCATAGTTTTGATTTCAATTTGTTTTGGGTTCGATTCACATATTATCGAAACCGTTTGGAACATAGTGAAATCACGAGTCAAATATCATAATTCTGCCCAGTATGGAAATAAATTTGGGGTTTAATTTTTGTCAGAATTTTGTTTGGTACATAATCCTAGCCTGAATTAGTCGAAATTTACCTTTACAATTTGTTTAAACATTCAGATTTTAAAAATAAAAACTTATCTTGTCTGGAAAAAATAAGAATTTTATTTCCGTTATGCCTTATCCACGAGTAACTAAAAGAGATGTGAGGATATTTATAAAACTCATAATAAAATAAAAACAAAATTGCATAGTTCATTCTTAACCCTCTATCTTTTCGACATCTAAAAAGTTATGTGAATATTTATTGAATCCAAGATTAAAATGAGTTTGCTATGATGTGTAATAGTTCAAAAGATTGCATTCTGATTATAGAAGTGTTATAAAATTATGTGCATAAATGTGTTATATAGTTTGGTACAAGTAGAAGAAATATTTTCCCTACCAGCATGATAACCAAACTGGGTTTGTCCTGTAATAGATCTCGAAACATAGTGTTGTCAGTTTCTAAAACTGTTAGAGTAATCGATGATTTAAAAAACAAAAAAAAGTATACCACTTTTCATGCCTACGTCATTGACATTGTCACGTAGTCTTTTATTTGTGGATTTGTGGTGTGCCCATGGCCTGGCCATAGGGCTGGCCCCCCGTGGCCAAGTCACAGTCCCGTGGACTGTGACTTGGCCGCGAGGGCCCAACCATGTGTCAAAGTCGTTGGCGTGCCCACTAGATCGTAATGAATTACATTAGTGTATGTACTTGTGAGTTCAAATTTTGTTTCTGTAAATTTTTACATGTTACATTATGCAACAATCCAAGCATGTTACATTGATTGAATCATATCGATCCACCATAGAGTATGTATACATTGGTTAATTTAATCCTGAAATTATATATATGTTTAACATGCAAGGATCCATTGGTTGGATCAAGAAAATAATTTTATGTTGATTATTGTTATTTCGAATTCATGAACCGAATAACTGTGAGAGAGATTATTTCCTGTAATATAATTAACTATATATTCCACATATAGTGTAAGGATCTTTGACCAAAATTTTCATCTCAAGAGAATTTGAAGAAAGGTTGTAGTCTTTTAAGTTCCATTGCTTTAGTTAATAAGAATAACATATAGATCAGTTCTTCCTAACTCCACACATTTCTTGGTATTGTGTAACATTTATATTTATGTTTATTTTAAATTTTTTAATTAGTATTTAGATTTTAGATTTGGTATGTGCACGTTTGTTTTGGTCCAGTTTAGATTTAAAGACAATATTTTATTCACTGGTAATAGTTCTGGTCTACTGTTCGACCACATAATTTATTAAGTGGTTTAATTCAATTAAATTTATGCATAGAAATATATTTCATTCTTTCGGTTATATTCAAATATTATCCGACAAAAATCATCTTAATATTTTTAATAAATAATATTTCTTGTAAATATAATACAAATTTTATCTGTACTTCTATTTCTTTTTCTTAAAATATAAATCTGTTCTTCTCTTTCTTTTTATTTAAATGTAAATATGTTCTTATATTTACAAATAAATCTGTAAATATAATATATATATATATACAATGGAAAAATTTTAAAACATATATTTTTATTTATTTTTTAATAAATTTAAAAATAAAATAGGAAGACAATTTAAAAATTACATGTTTAAATGTTCAAATTATACACACACACAATAAATTTATAAACAATATGGAATTACTTGAAAATGGGAATTTGATATAGACATTAATAAATAATTTATAAACAATATGGATTTAGTCAATTTGATATAGACATTTAACAATCAAATATTAAGTTTTTAAATTTGATATAGACATTTGACAATCAAATATTAAGAATACAGTAAGAATTTAAGTGATTAGTCTATGCCTGAGTAGTCTGCCATGAGCCGAATCGACTGTCTTTCACTCCGGTGTTAAAGACTTAGATTCAAATGCCCTTCTTTTCTGTGCATAGATAATCTCTTATTAAAATTGATTGTGACTTGGCCGCGGGGGGGGAGCCCTGTGGCCAAGCCGTGGGCATGTCCATGGCTTGGCCACATGGTTGGCCCCCCGTGACCAAGTCACAATCATTTCAAACGTTTTGTATTTTATAAAAAAATCATAAAAATTTCAAACTGTCCAAGTTTTAATTTCAAACGTTTTTTATTTTATAAAAATTTCAAATCTTTAGGAATTCAATTTATAAATCCATTTTTACATATGTAATATTAGATTATCATAAGTTATAAATATTATTTTACAGATTGTTGATTCTCGAATTCCTTGTTGTACATTATTGTCTATCTTATAATTTGTAAAGGAATATTTGTGAAATATACATACAATGGAAAATATTTAAAACATATATGTTTAATTTTTTTTTGGTAAATTTAAAAATAAAATAGGAAGACAATTTAAAAATTACTTGTTTATATGTTCAAATTATACACACAACCAATAAATTTATAAACAATATGGATTTACTTAAAAATGGGAATTTGATATAGACATTAATAAATTATTTATAAACAATATGGATTTAGTTAATTTGATATAGACATTTAACAATCAAATATTAAGTTTTTAAATTTTATATAGACATTTAACAATCAAATATTAAGAATAGAGTAATCATTTAAGTGATTAGTTTGTGCCTGAGCAGTCGATCAGGAGCTGAATCGATTGTCTTTCACTTCGGTGTTAAAGACTTAGATTCAAATGCCCTGCTTTTCTGTGCATAGATAATCCCTTATTAAAATTGGTTGTGACTTGGCCATGGGGGGTCAACCTTGTTGCCAAGACGTGGGAACACCCACGGTTTGGTCACATGGCTGGCTCCCCACAACCAAATCATAGTCATTTCAAACGTTTTGTATTTTATAAAAGATTCATAAAAATTTCTAACTGTCCAACTTTTTATTTCAAACATTTTTTATTTTATAAAAGTTTCAAATCTTTAGGAATTCAATTTATAAATCCATTTTTACATATGTAATATTAGAGTATCATAAGTTATAAATATTATTTTACATATTATTGATTCTGGAAATCCTTGTTGTAGTAACCACTTTATCTTGCCTCAGCTATTTCTCCACTTTGATTAATGCCTATTTCAATTTCTTCATATTGTCATGAGTCTTGGTCACATCTCTATGTAAGACATCAGTGACCTACTTGTGTAGATTTGGTTTTCCCTTGAAATTCATCTGATCAACATTTAATGTAATATGTTTGGCTTTTTAGTCAACAACTGACTGAATTTCACTTTTTTTTAGTCTCTAGAACAACCAAATTCAACACTCACTTTTGATACGGCTTCTCTTCCAACCCATAGACTCTTATCATAGTAAACTGCTAAAAAAGGAACCAGTCTCCCACTTTGGTGTTGTTTTGCAATTGTAGTGACCCTTTGACTAAAGGAATAAGTATAACAAATACTTCATTTTGGATAATAAAGTCTAATATAGACATAAAAGAGTTTACATACTGCCAAAAACCTTCACTAGTGACATGATCTCTTACCATAGGCAGCCACTCAATGGTTGGGAGAGAAACATGATGGTTGGTCATTCACCAACCTAGACTTAAAATAACCTAGATGTGAGTAGTTTTGATGGATTAACATATGGATCAAGTGAGACTGGTACCTGAATGACCTGGTACCCCTAAAATTTAAAAATTCTTGGTGCATTGTATTTCCAAGAACTTGCAAAAGTCAAACTTTATGAAGGATTGATTCTCCGAGTGTGACAAGGCTACTAGGAAACCCAAAAACAATGATATCCATTATAAAACTATTATAAATAGAAACAAACTTTGAAACATAGGCAATGTATTCATTGAAGTCATTCCCTTAACCTCCATAAAAGATACACCGAAACATAGGTAGTATATTCACTGTTATAACATTGGAATATGTTATAACATATTACTATAACATATAATTACATTGCAATATTTTATAACATATTATAATGTAATATGTTATAGTAATATATGTTATGACAAATTACATTGTAATATGTTATGGAAAATCTGCATTAATATAGCACTCAACAAATAGAAAACAAATAGTGAAACATAGGTAATATATTCACTGTAGTCATTCCCTCAACCTCCAGAATAGATACATTGAAATATGTAACTGTGACATCCCCCAAAATAAAGTAAATTTGAAATTTAAAATTTGTTGTAAAATTATTCCGTTTTT
Source organism: Picea sitchensis (assembly GCA_010110895.2). Taxonomy (NCBI): domain Eukaryota; kingdom Viridiplantae; phylum Streptophyta; class Pinopsida; order Pinales; family Pinaceae; genus Picea; species Picea sitchensis. Next base: position 49,379 of record SNQJ01S0045728.1, on the reverse strand, counting down.
AGTAAATTTGAATTTGGAATTTTTTTTCCATTTATGGCAATTTCGAATTTCGAATTTGATAATTGTAATAAATTATTATGACTATTGGGAAAAGATCTGATTTGACCCAACTAACTATTTGACTATGACACTTGTATGAGAACAAGATATTTTATATTAATTGCAGGAGGACAAATGGAACAACCATGTTAAAATCAGTTGACCACGACTCCATGAGTGGGGAACATGTTGGAACTACCTCTGGGATGATTGTTACAAGTGGCAAATCAGAGATTTGGCCATTGGCAGCCCCTGAAAATCAGGGATTTAGAAAGCTGCGAAAATTCCTAAGGGGGGAAGAAAGACCTAGGCAAAAGGACTATTTGGATATATAGCATATGTGAGGAGGTAGGACACTGCCTAGTATGTTGGGGGGGAAAGAGACTACTGGTTTTATTGCTGTTATGAAAAATATTGATTGAGTGTGAGGCAAGAGGAATCTGCTGGAACGAAAAGACATTGCTGAGGAGGAGTTTTTCCAAGTTTTCCCTCATGGACTCATGGTCATGCTAGGGGGTGAACTGTACAAGTGATTTTGGCTGCTCTGTTCTATGGTTGGGAGAAACGTGGATGTTCCCTTGGTCTTCTCACGAGTTGGTTCAGATATGTTACTCTAATCCTTCTCTGCTTGAATGATTTTATATCTGATGCCCTGTACTTGTTAAATCTGAACTGAAATGCTTTTCATTTTTTGTTTTAATGATCACATATCTGATGTAAGGTACTTGTTGTATCTAAATTTAATTATTTCTATCTCTGTGGGATGAATTAGTCCCAGATGTAGCAAAATCATTAAAGTTTGTATGTACACAATAACCTAAGCGAAAACTGTTTGGTTATACACATGTGTGAAGTCAAACCTCTGATAGAATAGTTATGAATCAATTTTGGAGTAACTCTTTATGATTTAATTTGAATCTGTTCGAATGTTAGAAATTAATTGAGTGTCTTCCTAGGACAATAAAATGGATTTATGTGATTAAATTCTAGAAGTAAATTTTTTCTGTAATTGGTTTTCTGTTATAACAGAGGTAATTCCTGTACATCGCAATTTCTGGTGTAAGATATCTAGGCATGAAATAATAGAGGTTATTCCTGTACATCGCAATTTCTTGTGTAAGATATCTAGGCATGAACATATTGAAACTATATATATATATATATATATATATATATATATATATATATATATATATATATATATATATATATATAGAATAAGTATATTTTCTGTAAATACAACTTCAGATTCATAAATGAAAATCAAACACTATCTACCACTTCGTGTAAATTTAAGCCACTCTAAGTCAATACAATTCCACCATAGATATGCAATCATATCTAATTACTATTGGTAGGCATGATAATGAAATACATAATCTAATGTCTACACAAAACAAATATGTATATACAACTATATGTATGTATGTATTCATAAGAAATTCCTCCTATACTATGAATATGATAAATATTCAACGAACACACAATCTTTGACTATAATTTAAATAAATAAGAGTTGGAATACTCTAGTTAAAGCAACAACCATTATATTTCATCCAATTTAAAGTGAGTATAGTAGGCCAAAGATACCAGTAAAACCATTGTTAAAGTATGGTAAACCATTTTTCCTTTCTATAACGAGTTAAGCCTCGAGTAGCATAAATAGTAAGTACTGTGTTCAAATTTTAAAAGACAGAAACACTTTGCCATAGATTATCATTCCGAGTAAATTCGACCAGGATTGTCTTTCTAACAATTCAAGTCGAGAAGTATATTACATAATGGCCAGAATATTTATTCAATTGCAGACTCAATACTTGTATAGGAAACTGGCATAATGCCATTAATGGAAGGAAGACCTCAAGGGTTTGATCCAACAAATGCTACAGTATACTCAAACTAGTTACAAATAAAGTTGGTTAAATCATGATTCCCTTAAAACGACGACAGAACCTCAGAGTTAGTCGAGATGAGAGGTTCGAACTCAATACCTTATAGTTCGGAGGTAGTGACGGTATCCGATTTGCACGGACAGAGACCTGCCAAGTAATCAACTCAGAAACATTAGCTCCTATTCAAAAGATATCCAATAAAGTAAATTGCAATTAAAACTATAAAAATTAAACTGATGATTCCCTTTTAGAAATATACTTATCTTGTTGATGCATGGGGACTGAAGATTTACTCCCTTCACCGCTATCCGCTTTTAGACATTCGAGTCAAGGGAGGAGGACGCGGGGCATTCTCTCATGGGTCCTCATAACAGAAGGCCCATCATTAGGACAATAACAATGGATAAATGAAACCTGTAACCTGAAATAGTACAAACCTTGCCACAAGAGAAAGCAGATGTAATAATATAGAATCTTCACACACCATATCGACATGATTAAAGAGTTACATAATTTAGTTGCGAATCGAAATTGTAAATGAACAGAGATAGCAAAAATCAACAGTAAGATGCCAATATCAACAGGAAGTTAAAGATCTAAATAAATTAATGCCTCATTAAGATTTATATGGCATCATGACACATACAAATATGCTACAAGACTCCCAAGAAATATTCAAGATACCCTCCAAAACAAGATATGACAATGAGTAATAGAAGGACCAACCGTTTGGATAAAGCTACAGATGACTCCATTCATTCGTGGGCAAGATAAAAAATATAACATTCTTCCCAACAATGTACATTCACATTGTTGACTATACACAAAGCCAACCTATCTCTACAAGATGTCTTTGAGGAAGAACGATAGCAATAATAACAAAACAAGCCGATATACTTATACTACGTCTTAGTTATTTTCATAGTGAGAGGCATATTCTTCGATCAACCCTCAACTCCAAAAGGCTCTATTGGCTACTACATAGGGACCCCAAAATGCCTAACCAAAAAAAGGGTTTACCAACAATCTCGGGGAGGAATCATTTCCTAGGATTATGGGGCTATTTTCAAAAATTGATGTAGAACATCGTGAATGAAGGAAACGACAAAGCGATTGAGGGACAAAACACTAGAAATTGAAAAAATACCAGAATGCTTAACCTTTTCCTAAGCTCTTCATCTCCTTTTTATTATCTATCTCGGTATCGTATTAAATAACTTACCAGGGCATAGGTCTGCGCCGAGAGTTACATCATGGAGTAAACTCCTTCACTCATAGTCTTCGCCTCTAAAATGGGTATGCCGAACCTCTTCAGGAAAGCTCAGGAATGACAAAGCGATAAACCTACCTTAACCCTAATCGGCAGTTTGTCACCTTGTAGTAAATGTAAGGAGTGCGGAGGACGGATTTCCATGTGACAATGGCAAAGTATTTTGACACTTGGAGTATGGAGCTAGAAATTACATAGGGATTCGTGGGACAACCTTTAGTGATTTTACAGACCTTTAAATTTTACGACAATAATGCTTCTAATCCACGTAAAGGAGGTTGCGATGGGACACCATCATGACTTGGATTAAGCCAATTTTTTGAAGACTTCTTCCATAACATCATGTGGACTTGTTCGTGAAACTGAAGTCTGTGTCATTTAAAGTGATTTGGAGCATGTATTGTGAGACTAGCCTAAGACTCGCCTTAGGTGCACAACCTATAGGTATACAAGTACAGGTTAAAGGAAGAAGGGGGTTGCCAATTAGTTTTGGGGGCCCTTCCTTGTAACCTTCTATTCATGACACGATTAAGAAAATATTATGGTAAGTAGGGAACATAGAGTTGATAACAAGGACTTTGTAATAGAAGTTTTAAGCAAAGTTTATTATAGAGTTGCATGATCAAGTCGACAACAAGATGGTACAACTAGGACCCTTATACTACCAAGAAAATATGTAAACCATTTTTATTTTTTTGTATAACTATGGGGTTTATATTACATATGGTATCCGAGCAAAGTTTACAAAACTGGGCCTTGAATAGGGCCACATTAAATTTTTGACATATATTCTACTTATGGAAAAACTAATAAACCTTGATTGTTACAACGAAACTTTTTTGTTTTGTGCTGATCATGGCAACACAGGATGAAGCAAATATTAGACTCGAGGATAATCCTGAGCAAAGACCCCATAAATAACAGAGGTAGAACAGTGACAGAAGCTCACCTATGGAAGTACTTGAAAAATGAGGAATCTTATTGTTGTGCCGCAGTTTTCGTAAGAAGACAATGAGAAATTGAAGAAAGCACAGCAGGAACAACATAAGATAAATGAAGTCCTGCTGCGCAAGATAGTGACCAAGAAAAGCCCAAAGGAAAACAATAACGATGAAGAAGTCAACAAAATAGACTCCAAGAACTCAGGGCTAGAAACAAAAAAAAAAGAGACAAAAAAAAAAAAAAAAAAAAAAAAAAAAAAAAAAAAAAAAAAAAAAAAAAAAAAAAAACAAGTAGACCACCTTGAAGGAGAATTTGAAAATATTAAACCACTACCTTACATGGAGAATCCAGGATGTGAGAAGAAACTGCAGGCATGGTTTGGACATCAAAAATACTTCCAAATCTACAACTATTCCAGAAACATGAAGGTCGGACCGCCATACACATATGAAAGGAAGGCTAACACCAGGTAAGACCTGAAATTGGCCAAGGTCCTAAAGGAGAAATAGCTGGGTTTGGTCTCACTTTTAAGAAGTATTTCAAGAAACAATACCTTCATGAAAATTATTATGAAAGGAAAAAAGAAAGAACTTTACGATCTATGACTGGGATAGATGACGATGGAGGACCATATAAATAAATTCCTATGGACCATTGAAGGTTTTAAAATGAAGATCCAGGAGGATATGCAAAATCCTAGCTGATTCTTGGTGGTTGTTACCACCCGCATAGACGCATCTGAGTTTGACAACCCCAAAACTTGAGTGAGGTATTCAGGAAGCACGAATGTGTTATGACCAAGATAAACAAAGTGGGTAGATTCTTCCCTAAAGCCTGAAGATGTAAAATGCAAGATCAAATCAACCAACTGGAAGAATGTGGATACCATCCAACAATCTTATGAGGAATGGAAACAAAGATTCAGAAAATGATTTTCAATTCAACCAATACTGCAAGGCCATAAAACTAGAATCTCAGACATCCCCCCACAGAACCCAATAAAGGTTTAGGAATGTGGAGAACTTTAATTTACATGAACTGGCCCAGTAAATGACTTGGCAAAGACAGTCATTCATACTATGTGAAGCCCCATCGTGGTGATTTCGGGAAGAAGCTCCATTCTGATAATGGAGCTGAAGGATGCATTCTGTTTCACTTACCAGTCCTCTGTGGTAGAAACCATGGTAAAAATCAATGGACACTCTCTGAATTTTGTTTTAATTCTATCCTGGAGCTGTTTAGTTATATTACACAGATGTAGTGAGATTTAAATAAAACTCAAGAAACTGTATAATTTTAAAATCATGATTGGCACAACTGAAGTAAACATGGAACTAAGTGAAAGAATGACTTTATTTCTTATTTTGAGTTTAGCCTAGATGGACAAAATATAAGAACAAATCTAAAAATCCTACCACTAAGGTCTTATGATATGATTATCGGATGGATTGGTTGGAGCAACACAAAATATTACTAGAATGTTATACAAAGATACTTAACTAAAAAAGACAATTTTGGCACTACTAAAACAGTCCAAGGTATACCAAAACAAGTATCAATCAGACAAATTTCAACAACCAGAAATATATAGATGTCAGCTTATGCCATCCAACTATAATCTATTAGGAAAATATTACAAGCCAAAGTCGGCATCTTGTTGTCCCACGTGAATTTTAGAGACATGTTTGTGATTTGAGATACCAATTGGCTCTCCTTAGATGGAACATAATTATTAGACCAATACCCTGTTCAATCCTATCTCAAAGCACTCCACCTAATGAGTCTACCAGAATCGATGATACAATTAAAAATACAATTACAGGAATTGTTGGACAAAGAGTATATCAGACCGAGTGTTTCACAATGGGGGATACCAGTCCTCTTTGTGAAAAAGAAAGACGGTACTCTAAGAATTTGTATCGATTATAGACAATTGAATAAAATGACTATTAAGAACAAGTACCCCTTACCTAGGATAAATGACCTGTTTGATCAAGTAGGTGGGGCCAAGATCTTTTCGAAATTGGATTTACGATTCGGTTATCATCAAGTTAGGATAAAGGATGAATATATAAGAAAAATAGCTTTTCGAACAAGATATGGACACTACGAATTCATAGTCATACCTTTCGGACTCAATAACACACCAGCCACATTTATGTGCCTGATGAACAGTATTTTCAGTCAATACTTAGACAAGTTCATACTAGTATTTATCGATGATATTTTGGTCTACTCTAAAACAAAGGAAGAACATGAAGAACACTTAAGAATAGTTCTGCAAACGTTGAGGAAGCACAAACTGTACGCCAAGTTTGATAAGTGTGACTTTTATCAAAAGAAAATATAATATCTAGGACATGTAATCTCAGCAGAAGGCATTGTTGTAGACCCTGAGAAAATAAAATCCATCATAGAATGGTTGGTACCTAAAGATGTAGCAGATATCCGGTCATTCATGGAAATCATCGGATATTATCGCATATTTATAGAGGGGTTCTCCAAGATAGTCTACCCCATCACGTCATTACAAAAGAAAGGGACCAAGTTTAACTGGTCACAGAAGTGTCAAGACATTTTTAATAAGATAAAGGAATTATTGACAACTACACCCATATTGAAGGTAGAAGACCCATATAAAGACTTCACTGTATGTGTTGATGCAAGTAAAGAAGGAATAGGTGGTGTCCTAACTCAGGAAGGACACGTGATTTGTTATGAGTCCTAGAAATTAAAAGAACATGAGTGAAATTATGTCACTCATGACTTAGAATTGGCAGTGGTAATAAACGCCTTAAAAATGTGGTGACACTACATAATGGGCATAAAATTTCTACTATTGACGGATAATAGCAGTGTGAAATTTTTGTTTAGCCAACTAGAGCTTAATGCAAGGCAAGCAATATGGCTAGCCTTCTTGAGCGAATTTGACTTCGAGGCCAAACATATCAAGGGTAAGGAAATTAAGGTAGCAGGCGATTTAATCAGAAGAGTCCATGGGTTATTTGAGATAAATATCAGCAGGGCAGAAAGTGATCTGGAACAAATAATAAGGACGACAGGTATTAACGATGAAAATTACACTAAGATAATGGAAGAATTGCAAAAAAACACCACAAACTCAGATAAACCAGATCTAAGTATCGACAAGAAGGGAATATTACGGTTTAAAAAAAGACTTTACATACCAGATTCAACAAAGTTAAAATTAATAGTCTTGGACAAAGTGCATAAGAAACAGTATTTTGGCCATCCAGGATACTAGAAAACGATAACAACACTTAGAAAACTATTTTATTGGCCTAGTATGAAGGGTGAAGCAACATAATACTTGGCTAGGTGCCAAGATTGTCAGTAGGTTAAGGCTGAGCACAAGCATCCAGCCGACCTATTACAGCCATTACCAATACCAGAATGGAAATGGGAGACCTTATCGCTGGACTTTATAATAGGTTTGCCTAAAACTCAGAAACAAAATGATTATGTCATGGTTGTAATTGATAAACTCAGTAAGTCTGCACACTTTATTCCTGTAAAGTCTACTTTTAAAGCTATAAACATTGCCGAAATATTTATGAAAGAAATTTTTAGAATGCATGGAATTCCTAAAATGGTGATTTCAGATAGAGACGTAAATTCACATCCTCTTTTTGGAAGGAATTGTTTGGAGGGCTAAATACTAATTTGAATTTCAGTACAAGTTATCACCCACAAACGGATGGACAAACCGAAAGGACAAACCAAATCGTAGAGGATATGCTCCGCATGTACGTAAGAACAAAACCAAACAAGTGGGAAGACTATCTACATTTGGTAGAATTTGCATATAACAATGGGTACGAAACTTCAGCTAAGTTAAGCCCTTTCGAGGTACTGTACGACAAAAAGTGTACGACTCCAATTAGATGGGACAACCTAGCTGACAAACTCATGGTTGGACCAGAGATGATCCAAGAAATGGAGAACATGGTAAGGAAGGTACAAAAGAACTTAAAAGAAGCACATGACAGACATAAGAGCTATGCAGATCAAAAAAGAAGACACTTGCAATTTCAAGTGGGAGACCATGTTTATTTGAAGGTCAAAGCCCGAAAAAGTTCATTGAAGTTAGGGAACTGTGCCAAGCTGGCACCCAGGTTTTCTGGGCCCTTCGAGATACTAGCTCGAATTGGACCCATAGCATACCAACTTGCACTTCCAACTAATCTAAGAATTCACAATGTATTTCATGTTTCTTTGTTGAAAAAGTATGTTCATGACCCTACTCATATGATTGATTAGAACTTGGTGCAGGTGGAACTAGAAGGAGATTTCCAGGTGGAACCCCTGTGTATTCTAGATTGGAGAGAAATAACACTTCGGAACAGAGTCGTCGCTCAGGTAAAGGTGCAATGGAAGCACTTTAGTCCTGAGGAGGCCACTTGGGAGTTGGAGGGAGATTTGCGAAATTTAAAATTTAAAATTTGTTGGAAAATTATTCTGTTTTTAGTAAATTCGAATTTGGAAAATTTTTGCCATTTATGGTAATTCTGAATTTTGAATTTGATAATTGTAATAAATTATTATGATAGTTGGGTAGAGATCTGATTTGACCCAACTAACTATTTGACTATGACACTTGTATGAGAACAAGATATTTTATATTAATTGTAGGAGGACAAATGGAACAACCATGTTAAAATCAGCTGACCATGACTCCATGAGTGGGGAACATGTTGGAACTACCTCTGGGATGATTGTTACAAGTGGAAAATCAGATATTTGGCCATTGGTAGCCCCTGAAAATCAGGGATTTAGAAAGCTGTGAAAATTCCCAAGGGGAGGAAGAAAGACCTAGGCAAAAGGACTGTTTGGAAATATAGCATATGTGAGGAGGAAAGATGTTTCCTAGTATGTTTGGGGGGAAAATAGACTATTGGTTTTCTTGCTGTTATGAACACTACTGATTGAGTGTGAGGCAAGAGGAATATGCTGGAATGGAAAGACATTGTTGAGGAGGAGTTTTTCCAAGTTTTCCCTCATGGACTCATGGTCAGGCTAGGGGGTGAAATGTGCAAGTGATTTTGGTTGCTCTGTTCTACGGTTGGGAGGAACATGGTTGTTCCCTTCGTCTTCCCATGAGTTGGTTCAGATATGTTACTCTAATCCTTCTCTGCCTGAATGATTTTATATCTGATGCCCTGCACTTGTTAAATCTGAACTGAAATGATTTTCATTTTCTGTTTTAATGATCTTATATCTGATGTAAGGTACTTGATGTATCTAAATTTAATTATTTCTATCTCTATGGGATGAATTAGTCCCAGATGTAGCGAAATCATTAAAGTATGTATGTACACAATAACATGAGCAAAAACTATTCGGTTATACGCATGTGTGAAGTCAAACCTCTGACAGAATAGTTATAAATCAATTCCGGAGTAACTCTTTATGATTGAATTTGAATCTGTTCGAATGCTAGAAATTAATTGAGTGTCTTCCTAGGACAATCGAATGGATTTATGTGATTAAATTCTAGAAGTAAAATTTTTCTGTAATTGGTTTTCTGTTATAACAGAGGTAATTCCTGTACATCACAATTTCTGGTGTAAGATATCTAGGCATGAACAGATTGAAACTATATATATATATATATATATATATATATATATATATTTAGAATAAGTATATTTTATGTAAATACAACTTCATATTCATAAATGAAAATCAGACGCTATCTACCGCTTCGTGTAGATTTAAGCCACTCTGAGTCAATACAATTCCACCATAGATCTATAACAAGTATATATCTAATTACTATTGGTAGACATGATAATGAAATAAAAATCTAATGTCTACACAAAACAAATACGTATATACAACTATATGTATGTATGTATTCATAAGAAATTCCTCCTATACTATGAATATGATAAATATTCGATGGACACACAACTTTGACTATAATTTAAATAAATAAGAGTTGGAATACTCTAGTTAAAGAAACAACCATTATACTTCATCCAATTTAAAGTGAGTACAGTAGGCCAAAGATACTAGTAAAGCCATTGTTAAAGTATGGTAAACCTCTTTTCCTTTCTATAACGAGTTAGGCCAATGGTTTAGAACAGAGTCGAGTAACATAAATAGTAAGTACCGTGTTCAAATTTTAAAAGACAGAAATACTTTGCCACAGATTATCATTCCGAGTAAATTCAACCAGGATCGTCTTTCTAACAATTCAAGGAGAGAAGTATATTACATAATGGCCAGAATATTTATTCAATTGCAGACTCAATACTTGTATAGGAAACTGGTGTAATGCCATTAATGGAAGGACGACCTCAAGGGTTTACTCCAACAAACACTACAGTAGACTCAAACTAGTTACAACAGAGTTGGTTAAATCATGATCTCCTTAAACGATGATAGAACTTGTAGAGTTCGTTGAGGTGTGAGAGGGTTCGGAACCCAAATACCTTTTGCGCTGGAGGCAGTGACGGGTATCCGAGATTTGCATGGACAAAGACCCTACAAGTAATCAAATCCTGTAAACATTAATCTTTATTCAAAATATAAGTATCTAAGAAAAGTAAATTGCAATAAAACTATAAAGATTAAACCGATGATTCCCTTTCAGAAAGATACTTATCTTGTTGATACATGGGTTCGAATCTTTTCCCTTTCACCTGCTATCTGTTTAGACGTTCGGGCCAAGGGAGGAGGACACAGTACCATCTCTGATGGGTCCTCGTAACAACAAGGCCCATCATTAGTGACAATAACAAATTTGATAAATGAAACCCGTAACTTCAAGAAAATACAAACCTTTCCACAAGAGAAAGCAGATGCAATAATCTAGACTCTTCACACAACATATCGACGTGATTAAAGAGTTAAGTATAATTTAGTTATGAATCGAAATTGTAACGAATAGAGATACAAAATCAACAGTAAGAGAAGAGTCATCGTGTTGTGTTGTTTAAAGGACGGAAATAAATCATCACCATCAAGATTTACATGGCATCATGACACATACGAAATGTTTATGCTACAGGACTCCTAGTAAAATATTCAAGATACCCCGGAAACAAGATATGACAATGGTAATAGAAGGACTAACCAAAGGTCGGATAAAGCTACAGGATGATGACTCCATTCATTCAGGGGAGATAGATAAAAGAAATATAACATTCTTCCTACCAAACATAAAGAGCCCACATCGTTGACTATACATAGAGCCAACCTATCTCCGCAAGATGTCTTTGAGGAAGAACGATAGCAAGAATAACAAAACAAGACGATATATTTATGCTATGTCTTAGGTATTTTTATAGTGATAGGTGTATGCTTCGATCAACCCTAACTCTGAAAGGCTCCGTTGGCTACTACAGAGGGACCCCAAACACCTAACCAAAAAAGGGGTTACCAACAATCTCAGGGAGGAATCGTTTCCCAGGATTATGGGGTGATTTTTGAAAATTGATGTAGAGAAATTGTCGTAATGTAGGACACGACAGACGTAAAGCGAAAACACTACAGAAATTGATAGAATACCAGAACACTTAACCTTTTCTGAAGATCTTCATCTCCTTTTTCTAATCTATCTCGGTATTGTGTTAAATAACTTACCAGGGCAAAGGGTCGCGCCGATAGTTACATCATGGAGTAACCTCCTTCACTCACAGTCTTCGCCTCTGAAATGGGGCATCTCGAACCTCTTCGGGAAATCTCAGGAATGACAAATCTATAAACCTACCTTAACCCTAATCGACACCTTGTCACCTCGTAGTAAATGTAAGGAGTGCGGAGGACAGATTTCCATGTGACAATGGCAGAGTGTTTTGACACTTGGAGTATGGAGCCAGCAATTACATAGGGATTCGTGGGATGACCTTTAGTGATTTTATAGAGATTTAACTTTTATGACAATAGTACTTCTAATCCACGTAAAGGAGGTTGTGATGGGACACCATCATGACTCGGATTAAACCATTTTTTTATTATACTTTCTACCATAACATCACAGGTGGACTTGTTCACGAAACTGAAGTTTGTGTCATTTAAAGTGATTTGGAGCATGTATTGTGAGTCTAGCCTAAGAATCTCCTTAGGTGTGCAACCTATAGGTATACAAGTACAAGTTAAAGGCAGAAGGGGGTTGCCAATTAGTTTTGGGGACCCTTCCTTGTAACCTTCTATTCATGACACGATTAAGAAAATCTTATGGTAAGTAGGGAATGAAGAGTTTATAACAAGGATTTTGTAATATAATTTTTAAGAAAAGTTTATTATAGAGTTGCATGATCAAGTTGACAACAAGATGGTATAACTAGGACCCTTATACTACCAAGAAACTATGTAAACAAATTTTTTTTTTGTGGTAACTATGGGGTTTATTACATTAACAGTGACTTTGCATTGATAACGAAACTGATAAAAGACATCAATATTTCATGTCAAAGACTCATTTACAAATCTAAAAGAAAGAACAATTTTAAAATCTACAAAATATCACATACAATAGATAGAAATAAACCTTGAAACACAGGGAAAATGTCCACTGCAATTATTCCCACAACATTAATATGTTACAATACTTTTCACTGTAACAAAAAGACACAAGTAATGAACATTTCATGTCAATGTCTCATTTATAGAACGATAAGAAATAACAAATTTAAATCCAAATGTCTAACTCCAATGTCATGTACTGAGATACCAATTACGATTCCTCCAAAAGTCAAGCTTATTTACATTTTCAACAAAGAAGGGCTTAAAAGTATGAAGACTCGGAAATAGAACAGAATCAACGATACCCAAGAAAAAACTGATAAGAACAAAACGAAAATCTCATAGAAGAAACGCAATTTGAACTTGCATCATCATTCTTGTGATTAGTTGCCTATACCTTAGATTGAAACTCTACACTCTTAACTATATTGTAATATTCACATAGCTCATACGGGTAAGATATGAAGTTGATTCCATTGCTATATCTCTCTCTTAATCATAGTAAGTAAAACCCATATGTATTGTATAAGAGTATATACCCTTTGAAAGACCCTTGTTAATGATCTATTACTCTTTGTATTTACACAAGCATTTAGTTGAAGATGAGATTCTATTACCCTTTGGATAAGATACTAGTTTAATATGGTGATGTGTTACCCTTTGTATTTACATAAGCATTGGAATCACCCGTCCAAGTCCTGGTTGTCCACAGGGTTTCTGACAGGATGGATCTACCAAAATGATTCAGAGGCCATTCTCAGCCTCTGTATCGATGGGGTCACTGGAATAAGGTCGGTAAGCATATAAAAAATTCTTTATAACCACATATAAACAAATGTTTAGAAGCTCCAAATCATCTAATCACAGACGCTTAGTATATAAAAAGGTTCATCATAAACATAATTCCAACAACTTGCAATCATATAATACATTTTCTCTATTAATTCCCCCACAAGTGTAATACAGACCTATCGATACTTAGTGTCATTTCTTTGAATATGGCATATTTCTTCCATCCAACCAAACATGGCGTAAAGTTAATCATTGATTTTCATGGACTCTGCTCCATACCTGTTGGATGCATGAAATATGATTTCCCATTAGATAATTGCTACTCCAGTACCAGACTTTGACCCATGTACTCTTGGTGGATTTACCAAGGTTATTTGTGATAATGTTAAGAAACCAAAATATATTTTAAATGGGCATGGGTAGTGGAGTTATGAATCACCCTATTATAATAGTGTCTAACATAAAGACCATTTCTATTAATTTTGTCTTTTTTTTTTCCTCATAATTTTTGTTGGTCAATGTTGGATATATTAACTCGTACTTGTCTTTTGCTTAACTTTTCATGAATTTCCAAAGGATAGATATTGAGGAGAGATGTTGACATGGGATTCTCCAAACATTCCTCGCAAATGCTCTAGGCTCTCCCAAGAAGGAAGAAGAGGAACTCCTTCTTCGAATGAGACTCTGAGTGACTAACAACAATCTCGTCATAGGAGATTATCAAACGAGTCTTTGAATAGATCAACTGCAAAATGTGCTCAAGCAAGTGATATGGATGAAACCTTCTTAGATAGGTTTCATATTAATACTCCTACACCTGAAAATGTAAGGAATAACTTAGGATGAAAATATTTTTGGCAATTCTCTTTGATTTTGTTTATTTTGTTGTATTTTTGTGTATTTAAATTTATGTCAAGTTAAATGATGTAATTAATTTCAAATGTGTGTGTAGACAATGAGTTTAGAGCAAGTGACTACAATTAAAGAGAGAGTGGGTGTCACGAAGATTCTAATGTTGGTGTAGAGGGTGAATGTGGATTTAGGAGGCCGTGTTATCAAGAAACAAAAGATTACACACTTACGTTCACCTATCATTTCGATGTTGGTGATGAACTTCCCTAGGAAGGGATTACTGAAGAAATGACCCTTGAGCGATGGTCAGATGTTAAAAGGAGGTTGAAAAATGATTTGAAGGTCTTGGAACTCCACCGGGAGAGTAAACAAAGTTTGCAGATTGTTTTTCATTCATTGTAAAACTTTATGGATGCATATGAAAAGATGGGGCCAACCACTAGCAGTTTTGTCGATCTAATGAGGCAGCGAAAGTTAGAGGTGAAAGGCCCTAATAAATGGGAGGTAGTAAATAATAAAGTTTCAAAAGAAAATGCAATTTCGATATTCAATTTCAAAGATGGGCCAAAGCGGAAGATGTTGAAGGTGAAATATTTTAAGCACCCTGACATTGTAGAACATCTGTATAACAGATATGAGAAAATTTCATGGAACGATGAGGTTCCAAAATATTTTGCAAGACACTTTTATGCAGAGTTTTTCATGGACATGCACCCTGATTATACTAGTCTACCTTCTGATTATTATGGGACTGATAAATGACGGACATATGATAAAAAAGGGGAATATCAAAATGCGGCATTGCCGAGGCCTCCACGACCTTTAGTATCTCGCCCAACATAGACATTTTCTTCACATTGAGAGTAGTGAGATTCATCAGAGGTTGGAAAAGAGGCTAGGAATGCAATCGGGGAAAATTTGGAAGTGATTTTTTATGGTGTTGATATTGGCTTGAACCGTCAGTGAGCGAAAGCCAATTCTTGAGCTATATTTGACTATAAAACATATGCGGAGTTAGATACCATGTCAACAGAAAATCTTAAGGAGTATGAAAAATTTTGTCTTGATGGTTGGAAGAAGGTCATTCAGAATGATGACCCGAACAACAGATTGGTATGTGTTCTAGTTAGTAAATTTTTTATGCATTTTATGATAGTTTACTTCTAATTTTAGATTTAGATATCATTGTATCTATAGAAATAATCAAGTTGTTATTGTCATTAATTGCAGTTTGAAGATATGTTAAATGAATCTCCAGTTAATAGGGGACTTGATTCCACATGTTTAAATTTAGATGGGTTGAATCAGGTATGTGTTTTCTAATATCCACAGATGAGCATTTTAGTTGTCCAATATCCTATCTTTTGAATAAGATCAACAACATTTATAATTTTGTATGAATGTGAACACATTTAATCCTAGATTTAGTTCTTAGTTGTGTTGTTCACAGATCCTTATTATATCTCCTACTACTTGGGGAGGCTTGTCTCAATTCTCATTAGGAGAGTTTGAAGAGGATGGGAGTTCACATGTATCATTTAATGTGTTAAACTCATTTAAATGTAATGTGTTATAATCATTTAAATTTAATTTTCAAATTTTCAAATTTGAAATGTGTTATATAGGGTAATGTGGAGAAGAGAGTACCTGAGAGTATGCTTGGGAGGGAGATTGGGATTGAGGAGGAAGCAGAGGAAACACCCATACCTAGGAAGGATGTGTCCATTCAGGATGATTCATAAATGTATGTTCATTGAACATTAGTGAGTTTTAATTTGCTTTTATGTTGGGGTTTTATATAAAAGTGTTCAAGCTTATTTTGAATAAGCTTATATTTTTGTTTTCTCAATTTTTTAGTTTAGCCTTTTCTATTCAACGCTTTGATCAATTATTTTGAAATATATCTAGAACCCCTATATAAGCTTATCGCTTTCTTAAATAGTGTATATTCAAACTTATTTAGGTTTAGATCATGATGAAGACCTAATTTTGAACTTGAACATTTGATTATTTGAGAACAGACTCTATCCCACATCAGAAAATAAAAAGTTTATAAATCTTCTTCAATTGCATTCATTTCTTTCTTTTCCAAGAATGGCGTAGTATGGACATTTGTGTTTTCCACATACAACGAAGTGAATTCCTTCTTGCCAGGGTATTTTCAAACTCTTAACTAAATTGGTTACTAACCACAAAAACCAACATTCAAGTAGATTTACAAATAAGCTATACACATGTATATGTGATCTAGCTCACACATATTGTATATGTGAGCTATCTCACACATAATTTCAAAGAGAATTTGATTATATGTAATATGAATACATTCCAAAGATGAAAGATTTAAATGGTTTTTGAAGAACGACTTAATATACATGTACAGATTTGTGTTTTCTTCATGTACATGAAAGATTAAATGAGAACATCTATTCCACTGTAGAAACAGGAGATAATTATTTTCTGGAAGAATGGTTTTTAAAATGGATATTTGTGAACTTTCATAGATATAAGTAGTTTTTTGGAAGAATGACTTAATATAGAGATTTATGAGTCCTTTAATTTGAAAGGGCATTGATTTGATTATATGACCACTGCAGAGGATGAGAGAAGTATTTTACTGCTGAGGAAAGAGTATGTTGGAGGATGAAACTTAACTCTTTTGGTATGTATGTCAATTTTGTTTTAATCACAATTTTTTAATTTTGTTTTATTTTGCATGTTTGAATTGTAAATTTTTAATTTTTGAATTATGCTTTTTTTGCAAGTGTGAATTGCATGTATGAAGTGATCTATCTTAAAGCAATGGCTTAGAGTCCAGAATTTTGGATTTAAATGTCTTAGTTTTTGTTATCATCCTAAAATGGATGTGGAATCTATGTATTTGATGGTGTAACT
>SNQJ01S0045727.1:34518-83651 GCA_010110895.2 Picea sitchensis | reverse complement strand
GGAAAAGTGGAAACAGAAAAACATTTCATCTTAGAATGTGAGGCCCTCAAAGACAACAGGAAAAATTATGTAGGTATTCTGGCAGCTAATTCTTGGGATAATCTATTCAGCAAAGAGTTTGTTGAGAAGCTGGGAGCGATTATTGTAAAACTTCACAGGAAAAGGGCCGAATACAAAAGCCAGATGGAAAAACATTCTGTCCCATAGGCTATTTTTAGCCTCGTGGACGTTAAAAATTCTTTCTTTCTTTCTACAAAATATAAAATATAATTGTTGTGGAAAATTACTAAAATAATCAAAATAATTAAATAGTTATAGTGAAATATCAAAGGTTGGGTACTACACCCCATCGCATGAGTACTACACCCCACCGCCTAAGTACTACACCTGAGTGCTTGAAACCTCGAAATAAGTGTTTGAAACCTTCAAATAAGTGAAGGTTGTAATAACACTATAAAGCTATCAACTAATGAAATTTAAGAAAACTCATTTCTTTTACACATTAAAAAATAAAATTTTAAATTTCTTATGTTACACATTAGGTTCTTTACAAACTTTTTGAAGTCAAACCAAATTAATATAGCAGTCAATGCTAACTCATTGGTATGTGTATTGCCGAAGGCACTACAATAAGGATGGGAGATATAAAGGAAAAAATAAAATAAATTTAAAATTTTAGAATTTTGTAAAATGTGCAGTTAATGCGACAATAAGACAAGGGAAGGGAAAAGTAAGATGGAGGCAGTTGGGGAAAGGTTCAAAAGAAAAAAGGGGAGGGAGGAAAAGAGTTGAGTGACTAGTTAATTGGGAGATAAGAAGAAAGGACTATATAGGTTAGAGAAGGAGATTACCCTCGAAGGTATGATATTAGAAGCTATGTATGAAAATAAAATAAGGAAGAAAGTTAAGGAATCTAGGGGGAGGATAAGAAAGAGGGAGAAGGTTTATTGAATTAGTCGAAGGATAGCAAGCTTCCAAGATTTGTTAATTTTGTAGCGATCTTCTCGATTAAAATTATTAGGGTGTTTTTCGACTTCAGGAGTAATAGCGTGTTGATGCAAGGATTTTGGTATAGTAAAAACAAATAAGGTGTTTTCCTTTGTGGGAGTGTTATGCGATAACTGACTTAGAGATATGGTTGTGGAATGTGTCAATTATATGTTCTCTCAAGCGGGTTTTAAATGGTCTACCAGTTTGGCCAATGGAGGATTTGTGTCAGGAGCAAGGAATTTAGTAAACTCCTTGGCTCAGCATAGGGTCAGATTTATCCCTAACGGTTCTAAATGTATCTGTAGGTTTCAACATGTTTCACTAACTGCACCCTTGACAACCCAATTTCTTCCTTAATTTCCATTAATAACTCTGTTCTTGACTGCAATTCGAACCTTAAACCCTCAAATGGTAACTTTGATCCAAATTATTCTAACAACATTTCACCCAATATAAGTTCTATTAATCCTTCCCTTCCCTCTCTTGAACCCCCCTCACCCTCATCCAACTCTTGTCCTTCAACAGTAATAAATTTATCCTTGCTAAATCTTGACCCACCCACCATCCATCTTCTTGAAAAAATACTTCAACTTTGTCATTGTTCTCCCATAGTATTCCCATTAAGGATATTCTTTGCTCTATTGATTCCATCGTGCATCATCATCCCACACATGATGCTAAAGAGATTCAACAAGAGTGCAATAAGGTTATTTGTCATGCCTAAACTAACCTTTCCATAGAAAAATTTCAATCCATTTGGTGGCTTAATGATAACCCCAATTTTATTATTTTAAAAGTCAATAAGGGCAACGCTACGGTTGTTATGAATACCTCAAACTACAAATCTAAACTTCAAGGCCTTCTTTCATCTTCTTCCTATAAACCTCTCTCCAAGAATCCGATCAATGTCATCACTAACTTATTCAGCAAAGCAATTAAATCTTCATCATTAGACCCTTCCGTTCATAAGCGTCTTATTCCTCACAACCCTCAAACCCCAAAGATCTATGGGAAACCTAAAATTCATAAAACAAAAAAGACATCCCTCTTAGACCTATGGTAAGAGTTACAAGAGCCTCCACTTATGCCTTAGCTCATTTCCTTGCTTATAAACTTCAATCGTTCATTGAAAAACTACTTTGTTTATCAAAGATTCCTCTGACTTGATTCATAAAACTCGTAATCTCCACCTTTATGAACAAGACACCATGGCCAATTTCGATGTTGTTTCCTTATTCACCAAAATGCCTATTCCTGAAGTCCTCAACCTTATCTCCAAACTTGTTGACTCTGAAACGCTTAACCTAATTGAAATTTGTCTCACCTCCACTTTCTTCACCTTCAAAGGAATATGTTATGAACAAATAGAAGGTACAATCATGGGATCATCCTTATCCCCTATGGTTGTCAGCATTTTTATGGAACATTTTGAGGTTTTAGCCTTAAACAATTTCCATCTAAAGCCTAAATGTTGGTTTTGGTTTGTCAATGATACCTTCGTTGTTTGGCCTCATGGTCATACCTCCATGAATTCTTTCGTTTCCCACCTTAATAGCATTTCTCTCCGCATTCAATTCACTATGGAAATCTAAAAGGAAAACTATGTTCCTTTTCTAGATGTTCTTATCTCTCTTCAACCCGATGGTACCCTCACACACCAAATTTATAGAAAAAGGACACACACAAGCGTATACCTTCATGCCCATTCCCACCAGCACTCAACCCAAAAATTAATGGTTCTTAAAACTCTTGTTACTTGAGCCATTCAAATCTTTGCTCCCTAACTCCTTGAGAAAGAAAATTCCTACCTCATTAACACCCTTGTAACCAATTGCTACTCAATCTCCCAAATCAACAAAGATTTTCACTCAGCCCTTCATTCTATATTGAAAAAGTCTCCTTCCTCTAGCCCGCATCTAACACTTATTTCTCTTCCCTACATACATGGCATTACCGATGATATTATGAAGATCTTGGCCAAAAATAATATTAAAACTCTTTTTAAACCGCATAAAACCCTTAAGCGTCTATTTAGAACCACTAAGGAAAATTTGACCATCTACTAGGCCAAGGAGTTTACCAAATTCCTTGCTCCTCTAGTAAATCCTACATTGGCCAAACTAGTAGATCAATCAAAGCCCGCCTCAAAGAACATACAATTGACACATTCCACAACCACTTTTCTAAGTTAGCTATTAAAAAACATTCCCACAATTCACAACACCTTATTTGTTTTGACCAAACCAAAATTCTTGTGTGAGAACCTTATTACTCCTCACATATCATTCAGGAAGCTCTTGAAATTGAAAAACACCCTAATAATTTTAATCAAGAAGATGGCTACAAACTTAGCCAATCTTGGAAGCCCATTATCTATCGACTAATTCAACAAAAATTCTCCCTCTTTCTTATCCTTCCCCTCTAGATTCCTTAACTCTCTTCCTTATTTTGTTTTCGTATCCAACTTCTAATTGTTGCCCCCTAAGGGTAATCCCACTCTCTAACATGTATAATCATTTCTTCTTCTTATTATTCTTATCTCCCTCTTACCCGTTACCTTGTCCCTCCTCTTATCTCTTACCTAGTCCCTACCCCTTAACTCTTTCCCTTCCTTTTCACCCCCCACTTTTTTTCGTTGAACCTTTCCCCACTCCACTCCATCTTACTTTTCTACTCCCTTGTTTTATATGTTAATTGTTTGTGTTGTCCCCTAGCCTAGGGATAACTAAGGAGATCGTGTCTCGAGGCCCATAGGTTCCAGACATGGAGTGTTGAGAGTCAGACGACCTAAGCATAGCCCCGAAGGGCCTCTCTTTTCTTCAAGTATAGTCCACATATCACCCGCAGTAGCGTCCATCACACTGGCATGGTCCTGAAGTGGTAGTGGGTCTTGCTCCATGAGGTAATGAGTCTGGGTATCATGGTATGTATCACTCCAATATTTGAAGCACTGAAACATGTTGTATTGAATCCTTCTTCATTTCATGACGTTTGATTGGAAATTATGTTCTTTGCTTTGTTTAAACCTGGGAGGGTGACATGGTGCCCTAGTAAGTTGATTTCCCTTTAGGATGGGTTGCTATTGGGTGGATCTTTGAAGAGTCATCGTTCCTTCTCTCCATACTTTCCACTTTCCATCTTTATTCATTCCATCTCCCCATCTTTTGGGCATTGGGATTGGCTACACTAGGAAGGGTTGTACCTTACCTTGTGGGAAGAAGGGGATAAAGGCCTAGAGGGTAAAAGTAGCTGACAAGAGTTAAAAGCCATTTTGAAAACCTTCGAGATGCTTCACCCAGGAATCCCCGAGAAAGAAGTGAAAATCTTCTCAGTAAGAAAAGGGGACCCACAAGATAACATGAACACTCAAGGTATTAGTTGATTGATGGGAGGTCTCATCACGAGCCGGCCTATTATGACCATGGACATGTAGCAGTATGACATTACCACCTATCTGGTCACCAAGCTAGGGTAATGGCTCTTGGTTGTGTAGCCAAGAGAAAGGGTGTCTCATCACGAGCCAACCTTCTCATTTTCATGAACTGATTTGTGGATGACATTGTCACCTCTGGTCACCAAGCCAGGACAATGGCCCTCAACTATTACCTTGTAGCACAAGAGCAAAATATCAAAAGAAAGAAAGCTAATAATAAATGGAAATGAATGGGATAGGAAACAATTGCATCCATGACAAGGTGTATCTCACCCTCCACAAAGGCACCCACAGGTAAGACTCTACATTTCCATGTTATCACATGCACCCCATGCCCAAATATTTACCCCATGCCACCTCATAAACTTGCATGACTTGGACCAGTCTCCACCTCGAAACACCCCAAACTTAAGGGGGTTAGCCCAATAGGACACCCCGAGACCCTCTCCAAACCTAAACTTGTTAAATTGCATAACGTCTTTGAGCATTTGTTTGGGGTTAAGGGGGTTTGATGCACATGTTTGGGTTATTTAATTATTGGATGTGATTTACATGTTGTGATCATTATGACTTATGAACCCCTAGAGGGATCACTTGTTGTCTCTACAGGGCCTTGCCTAGTGGACAGGTGCACATGAGGGAATGATTAGCTTGGACCTTCATGAGGGCTCAAAGCCCACAACCAAGGGGCATGACAAAGATGGAGAGATTTTGCCAAGAAGAAGAAGGGTGTTTCCTTTGGAGGCACTTTGGTGGACCTAGACCCAGGGGATTGTGCCCTTCCCGCATGAACATTGGCCTTTGGAGGCCTTGGACGTCACCTACTTGCTAGGGTTGTCACCTTGGGGGCAGTCCTAAGGTTATTGACACATGTGGGCAAGGATTTTGGCCTTTGGAGGCGTAACATTTCATTTCATGTGCACAATGTTTCACCATGGAGGCCCGACGTCACCCTAAAAGGGCATGACATCACCCTTAAGAGGGTCTTTGTATGCAAATTGATTTTATTTTTTCCAAAATTTAATTTTTGTAAGAAATTGGCAAGGTCAACCTAGTTTTTTGACCTAAAACTTAATTAAGGTCAAATTTTGTATAAATAAACAAAAAGTGACATTCATTTGAATCACAACTTGTCATGGGACAAGGGGAGGTCTGAAATTTTACCCTAGTTGGTGTACTTGGCTGAAATAGTGAGGTGCTACTCTTCTTGGAGGCTTGTTTTAGCACTTGGATCAAATTTTTAAAGTTTTATGGTGATCTTGNTGAATCACAACTTGTCATGGGACAAGGGGAGGTCTGAAATTTTACCCTAGTTGGTGTACTTGGCTGAAATAGTGAGGTGCTACTCTTCTTGGAGGCTTGTTTTAGCACTTGGATCAAATTTTTAAAGTTTTATGGTGATCTTGCATGGTATATTCATTATTATTCTTGGTCCAAGTAAGTAAAATATGCATTTTGTCATCTATTAAATGGTTAATGGTATGGTTTTATTTGCTCATACAAGATTATGAAATTGCATGGTGTATTTAATGCTTGAAGTAAGAAACTTAAAGTGCTAACTTTCTTACTTTTTATTTGCCTAGCTTCATAAATTGATCTAATAATTAGTGAAGCCCTAGGGCCCTAAAGTGCTAGCTCCCTTGAGGTCTTTACTTAGTTATTGTGCTCAAGATACTTCTCATCCACAAACTCTTCAAGAGGAAGGAGGCATTGGGGCCTAGAAGTGCCTACACCCTAGCTCACCTCCCTTATTAGGGTCAAGAAACCTAGGAGGACTTAAGGTGTTATTCCTCCTAGGTCTTGGATTTTCTTGAATAATGTGCATTATGATATGTTTTCAGCCTTCAAATAGGCCGCCTTCTTAACTCCATCTACCCCTAAAAGGCACTAGTCCTCTCCTCTTACTTTTTGACAAGACTACCAACCTCAACTCCAACTTTCCACTTGATACCCTACTAATTTACTAACCTATTCTAGACTACTAATCATAGAGCTTGTTTCTTCTAACATCACTGCCACAACCTTTTGTTTGCAGCCTTATCAAGCCTACTAACCAAGTAAACCTACCCAGAAATTGCACAAGCCTAGGTGTTATCACCTCAAGGCTTTAATTTACCTTTTGTTGCTATTCTAAGTGCATTCTCTGAAGTTGTCATAATCACTTTGTTGTTGTTGTAACTCTTGTTACAACCATTGTGTGCAGCCCCTATCAGCCCATTAATTGTCTATAAGACTGCCCAAAATTTGTACTAGGAAAGCTATAATCAGTAAGCATTAAAATAGTTGCTCCATTGCCTCATTAAGGTACTTTTTCTAAAGTGTGTTACTATTGTCATCACTATCAATTTGTTGTTATTACAAGTGTTTAGAGAGCCTTTAAAGTCATTAATTGACTCATGTTAATCTTGAAATTGTAACTAACAAAAGTACTATCATTTGTAAAATCTTTATATCTCATTGTTGTTGTTATCACATGAACTTGTCAGAGTCCTGTGGGTTTGTGGTTTCTACTTAAGTCTATAATTTTTCCCTGTCTCTCTCCTTTTTGCAAACCAAGTCTTAAAGTTTCCCCTTCAACTGGTAAAGTCGGTTTTGTTCACCCCTTTTTGTTTAAAAAGCCTGGTTTTCCTTGATTTCTCACTTGAAAAAGTCTCGGCCTGAAGCCTTTATGTTTTCCTCTAAAGATGAACACCCATCTCCTTTTGTTTCAATCTCTCGTCCTTTTGTTTTCCCAAGCCCCTATCCAGTCGTCCAAGTCTTTGTTTACACAGGCCGCAGTCGCGGGCTTAAAGCGCGACACTCTGTGCGGTCCGTTCTGGACCCGAATCAAGAAAAAATCGTTCAACTTTCAATGGCGGGAATTCCATGTGGAGTTCAGATTAGCGGCTCGCAAGTGTTCAGAATCCTAAAAGTTGCGAAGTATAGGGCCGGAGCAAAAGGCCCGAAGAGAGCATGAGTAGTTGATTTTTAAAGGGACAGGTGGCAGTTGATCCAAGTGTTCGGGGAAATAAGCTTTGGGAGTTTTGAAGTGAGAAGTGTGTGGAATTCCCGAAGTGTCGAAGCTTGAACTCCCGAAATAATCTGAGCCATCAAAAGTTGAGGATGCGTGGAGGCAAATCCCTCGCTTCAGAGTTCGGTGCTCCAGAGAATTGTGGGAGTTAAACATTGCAAAGTCCCGAAGTGCCCGAAGTCTCGAAGACCCGAAGGAGATCATGATCGTTGATCGAGGAGGGAGCAGAAGGGTCATTGATCTGGTTGAAGGGGTCAAAGTCCCAAAGCAGGAGCATAACCATTGATTGAAGAGGACGCGCGCAAGCAGATCAACAACTTCGAGTAAAAGCACAAAAGGTAAGCGAGATTTGAGTTTGGATTTTTACGGAGCCTGGAGGCCCGAAGTGGATCTCGGTCGTCCTAATCCAGGAGCCACACGTCATTAGATCTTTAGCTCCAGAGGTTTTACTTGGGGCAAATATAGTTTGAAGTTTGAAAGGCCGAAAGCGCTTGTATTTGGTCAGAGAAGAAGATCTGCATGGCCTCAAGGCGTCGGGATTGACTCGAAGAAGTTGTGGGCATCGCCTGGAACATTCATGGGTGTCAGGCCTCGTCCCGATCCTAATGAAGTCAGTTAATGGAAATGGGAGTGGTGGTTGAAACTTCAACTCACTTCATAAATGGAAAGTAGGCTGAGAGCGGTCGTGAAGGCAGATTGACAATCTAAAGCTTCCTTATGGACAAATTTTCCTATAAAGCACATAACTGCACCTGGTTCACATCTGACATGAGGAGGCCTGCACAATCTGATAGAGTAGGCGCCGACTGAAAACGTTAATGCAATGGTTTGATCACACTCCTGGTGGTTGCAACATTTCTAAGTTGGTTGCAACATTTCTAAGTATATATAGGCAGTTTTAGTATTTTGTTAAGGTCAAATGGTTGAGCTAGGCTCCTGGATATTGTAATATTTTTATGAAGAACACTGGTTCTTTGGTTATGTATTTGTTTTTTGAGACATCTTGGTTAATCTAAGTCAGCTTTCTTGCTCCATCTTATTTGCCTCTGATATTGAGAGAGTTCATGATTGACTGATTCACATGGATTGTTGTGACTGTATTATGATGAATGTTTGATTATAGTACTGTTATAATTTCTTTCAGTTTCTTTGAGATTTGAATTCAAGAGGATCTTGCGTTTAAGTTTTTCCTCCTTAGGCTACTAGAAGACCTGATGTCCACAACCGACCTCTACACTCTCCTCACCAAAGTCTTCCCTCTATTCACCCTTACTCCAACTTACTAAATGAAGTTGATTCCAGACCTCAATTGCTTATGCATGCTAGTCCATATTTCTGAGTTAGAACGTTATTATCATTGAGTCCTCTCCATTTGATCACCTAAAACTCATTTACACTTACTGTATAAACTGATGGGTACTAGGCCTACCTTCTATGCAATCTGAAGGTGACTTCTAGTGCTAACATTTCTGGCATCGTTGCCGGGGAACGAATTGAAGACATTTCCCTGGGATAGAACGACAAAGAGCTTATGATTCTGAAGGTGCATCAGATATCAGAACCATTGAATATTGCACTAACACCTGGCGACTCCATTGTTTCAACTCCATTGTTTCAGTTGTGGCCTCCAGAGGCAGACACACAAGGTCTACTCCATAGCTGCCTCTAACTACACCTGAAGCTGACCCAGAGAGGATTATTAAGAAAGGAAAGCTTTCTCAAGAAGGATTTTAGCTGCTGTCCCAGATTGAAAATCTCCTTGGGAAGACCGACATTGCAGAGATCCAATTTTAGATGGTGAACTAAAGTTGGACACATTATTCTGACTGATTATCTTTCACCATGGAGACTCCACTATGCAAGATCTGTTGGTGACTCCTCTGAAGGGAGACAAATCAAAAGGCTATGGAGGCTATCCTGGCCAAGAGATTTGCCCCCTTCAATTTCTCATCCATAGCTGGTTATCCACATCCAGTGCCGGTTGTAAATGAATGGGATGATTATCTTCTGAGATTCAGAGGAAGCAAACATGAACATCCTAGTGATCACTTACTAAAATTTCATATATGCATGCTTGATGTCTGGATTAAGATGTTCAAATTTTCTTTAGAGGAAGATGCTCATGAATGGTGTCAATCTCTCCCTGCTGCTAGTATCCATTCCTTGAAGGATTTTCACGATGCTTTTAATTCGTATTACGAGAAGATTTACCTAGCTCATCTTATTTTTTATGGTTGTTGTAAGAAGTTAACGCTCCAGATCTTGAAGATGATAAAGTGTTCCTCGTGTGATGAGTCTGGTAAAGATCTGATTGAGAGAGAAAGTGAGGATAAAAGTGAGTATTCTGTAAATACAGATGAAAAGTTTTCTCTCTCTATTTCCCAAGAAGAAGTCCTTCCAGATATGATTGATGATAGTGTTGATGATGGAATAACTATGGATGCATTATTTTCTGCCCCTAGTACACATGTTGTCTCAGATTTAAAAGAAGAAATGGTTGAAGAAAAGAATCAAGATATTTCTCTTTTCTCTTTGTAAGATAAAAGAGTCTTGTGCTCACCTACCCCTGAAGAGTATCTAGAAGCAGAAAGCATAGGCTACCAATCTTCTTATGAAATCGAAAGCTCCTACCAAGAGCAGCATGATAGAGAGAAAGAGCCATCCATGGATATACATGAAGAGACTTCTTGCTCTCAACTAGCAGATGTTATTGGAGCAGACAAAGGAGAAATGGAGGAGCTAAAGGTGCAGTTTATCTAATGTCTTGAGCCTGTATATGAGCAAGTATCACCTGGGATCGACCGACCCGCATCAGTCCTCTACCCACCTGTACACTCTGAGAACACCAAACGATGGGTCAATAACCATGAAGAGCAGGAGGTAATTACTTACCAGTCAAGCTTTCATGATTATAAATTTTGTGACCCTGTGGGGTTATATATGGAACTATGTTTTCCAAAAGCATTGGATCCTGCAAAATTGTTCATATTATCATCATTCGAAGATATTTCCAGTGTTCCAATACATGTTTTGTTTATGTTGTCATACTTCCCTTACCTTTTATGGATTATTTGCAATAAAGAGAATAATTATATTACCGAACAATATGGGTGGTTATGGTGGAAGTTTGCTTTCACCTGATGCTTTGTAAAAATCAGTTAGCCTAGGATTGTACATAAATAAGCTCTTTCTGGAGCATGTGTGTTTGTTTTCCTTTTTATGAGTAGAATAGTGTACATGTCGGCCTTCGGCGAAATGTTTTGAGCTCGACTCCATAACCCAATAGCTAAGGCACTGGAACTACTTATTCTTGGCAGCTCACAGTGAGCATGCCATCCCCTGTGGAGCCAAATGTTATCACGTGAACTTGTCAGAGTCCTGTGGGTTTGTGGTTTCTAACTAAGTCTGTAATTTTTCCCTGTCTCTCTCCTTTTCGTAGACCAAGTCTTAAAGTTTCCCCTTCGACTGGTAAAGTCGGTTTTGTTCGCCCCTTTTTGTTTAAAAAGCCTGGTTTTCCTTGATGTCTTATCTGAAAAAGTCTTGGCCCGAAGCCTTTTTGTTTTCCTCTAAAGATGAACACCCATCTCCTTTTGCTTCAATCACTCGTCCTATTGTTTTCCCAAGCCCCTATCCAGTCGTCCAAGTCTTTGTTTACACAGGCCGCAGTCGCGGGCTGAAAGCGCGACACTCAGAGCGGTCCGTTCTGGACCCGAATCAAGAAAAAAGGCAGGTTCAACTTTCAATGGCTGGAATTCCCTATGGAGTTCAGATTAGCAGCTCCCGGGCACTCGAAATCCTAAAAGTTGCGCAAAGTATAGCACTAGAGCAAAAGGCCCAAAGAGAGCATGAGCCGTTGATTTTTAAAGGGACAAGTGGCAATTGATCCAAGTGTTTGGGGAAATAAGCTTCGAGAGTTTTGAAGTGAGAAGTGTTTGGAATTCTCGAAGTGTCGAAGCTTGAACTCCTGAAATAATCTGAGCCATCAAAAGATGAGGATGCGTGGAGGCAAATCCCTCACTTCGGAGTTTGGCACTCCAGAGAGTTGTGGGAGTTAAACATTGCAAAGTCTAGAAGTTCTGAAGTCCTGAAGACCCGAAGGAGATCCCGATCGTTGATGGGAGCAGAAGGATCGTTGATATTCTTGAAGGGGTCAAAGTCCCAAAGCAGGAGTAGAACCGTTGATTGAAGAGGACGCGTGTCAGTAGATCGACAACTCCAGGTAAAATCATGGAAGGTAAGCGAGATTTGAGTTTGGATTTTGCCAGAGCCAAGAGGCCCAAAGTGGATCTCGGTCGTCCTAATCCACGAGCCATGCGTCATCATATCCTTAGCTCTGGAGGGTTTTCTTGGGGAAAATATAGTTTGAAGTTTGAAAGGCCGAAAGCGCTCGTATTTGGTGACAGAAGAATATCTGCATGGCCTCGAGGCATCAGGATTGACTCGAAGAAGTCGTGGGCACCGCCTGGAACATTCATGGGTGTCAGGCCACGTCCCGATCCCGATGAAGGCAATTAATGGAAATGGGAGTGGTGGTTGAAACGTCAACTCACTCCATAAATGGAAATCAGGTTGAGAGCGGCTATGAAGGCTAACTATCAATCTGAAGCTTCCTTATGGACAGATTTTCCTGTAAAGCACATAACTGTGCCTGGTTCGCATCTGACATGAGGAGGTCTACACAATCTGACAGAGCAGGCACCGACTGAAAATGTTAATGCAGTGGTCCGATCACACTCCTGGTGGTTGCAACATTTCTAAGTATATATAGGCAGTTTTAGTATTTTGTTAAGGTCGAATGGTTGAGCTAGGCTCTGGGCTATTGTAATGTTTTTATGAAGAACATTGTTTCTCTGGTTATGTATTTGTTTTTTGAGACATCTTGGTTAATCTAAGTCAGCTTTCTTGCTCCATCTTATTTGCCTCTGATACTGAGAGAGTTCATGATTCACTGATTCACATGGATTGTTGTGACTGTATTATGATGAATGTTTGATTATAGTGTTGTTATAATTTCTTTCAGTTTGTTTGAGATTTGAATTCAAGAGGATCTTGCATTTAAGTTTTTCCTCCTTAGGTTGTTGGAAGACTTGATGTCCACAACAGACCTCTACACTCTCCTCACCAAAGTCTTCCCTCTATTCATCCTTACTCCAACTTACTGACTGAAGTTGATTCCAGACCTCAATTGCTTATGCATGCTAGTCCAGATTTCTGAGTTAGAATGTTATTATCATTGAGTCCTCTCCATTTGATTACCTAAAACTCATTTACATTTACTATATAAAATGATGGGTATTGGGCTTACCTTCTATGCAATCTGAAGGTGACTTATAGTGCTAAAAGTTGTCATCATAACTTGAAATTTCTGGATACATTGCTACTGTTGTACATTTATCTTTGTTTATACATATAATTGCTTTAGTAGCATATTTTTTTTTATCTAAAGTCACTGATTGAGAGCATTGGAATCATTGGTTGTTGTTAATGTTTGTTGTTTCATTGGTAAAGGAAAGGTACCATTCATATTAACTTTCCTTGACCTTTTAAACTTAACCAAGTGACTTCTTTCCTATGAGTGACCTAGAGAGAGGGGTTGGTTTTTACCTTGTCTTATTTCCCTTCATCAACCAACTAGGTCATGGGACGTCTCCCTTGGAGTGAGTATTTTCTCCTCCTAAATAGAAAGAGGTATCTTGGTGGGGTGACAATGGCAGGGCTACCTCTATGTTACGTCAATCTAAGCCCACTTGCCTTTAGGCTTTGGGCAAGTATAGATTGCGCGATAATAGTCTGCATTGACCATACCTTTTTTTTTAAATATAAAATTTTGAATTTATTTTGTTTTCTCTTTTATACCTCATTGTCTTTATCTAAATATTTATAATATTTCACAATGATTATTTGATTCTTTTGATTGTTTTAATAATTTTCCACAATGGCTATATTATATTTTGTATCATATATAATCATAAACCTGACGTACTCTTTTTTATCATCCTTACAACATATTTGTCCTTGATTATATGTGGAATGTCCACTCAAAACATAGGATGTTTCAAAAACTCACACACAGTTCAACTCCAAAAAGTTCAAGCATTATCATAACCAACTATAAAAACCTACACACTCGAACATTTAGAAGGTTTAAAAATAAATTAAGATATATATGATTTTTTTTAGCAAAGTGTTATAGTTAAGAAATTGTTGGAGTAAGCCTTTAAACTATCTTGATTGGTTAAGAGCTTGTCTTCCTCGAATGTAAGGAAATAGGTTAATTGCTCAAGACCCAAATGCATTTGGCATGAGTGGAAGTCTTCCCTCTTACAAACCACTAAAGGGGCATTTCAAGTGAGGTGGTTTTCCTTGAACAATGGTGATGAGTTAGCTTGCATTTGTAGCTAGCAACTAGTGATGGTTGTCCTCACTATTAGACAACGATTGATTTATGATAGGTTTTACCACCTTCAATTTAAAAAAAAAAAATGTACATTGTTCTTTTATATAATAATTTTTATTTGTGGAGGGGCAATAGCTTGATTAGTGGGGAGAGAGGTGTTTAACTCTCCCCACCTAGGTTCAAGTCACTATGTTGGACTCTTTGTGAGCTAAATGTAGCATCCCCAACCCCTAGTTGGGCCATGCCACACAAAATTTCCTCTTTGATACCATTTAATTCATTTCATGCTCTACATATGCAACAATTATGTCATGCAAACAACATACAATTCATGCATAAATAGGTATAATAAACATACATAATTTGTATAAGCATTCACATAGTAAATAGCATTAAAACACAAATAAAAATAACACTTATCTTTTAATAATTCACCAATTGCGTGCAAACCTCAAAATTTCCTCCCAGACATAGACTATGCTGCCCATAATCTAGCAATAGCAAGTCACCCCTGAGTTGAGGCTAGAAACTCCACCAAGGAAGGCTTCCTAAGCCAGACTGAGGTATAACTAGCACAATAAAACTCGGGTCAAGTTGCCAACTGTTGCAACTAGCCTACAACCTCTCATTTCCCATAGCCTGTCCCACCCCAGGAAGTGTATCCATTCTCCACTCAACAATCCTTCGATTGTCCCACTTCCCTTCCAGGTCTTTAGCAACAGGTCGGACATAAAGTCTCAGAGCTATGTAGTTATTGCCCAATGCACAGGGAAAACAATTCCCAACAATTCTCTCACCCAAAGAGAGAATGCTCACAGGCTTGACAACCTGCCTCTTTAGTATGCATGCAGGCCTAAAAACCTACTTCTTTAGCTCAAACTACCCAAGTTTACTTGCTACAACCATCTCCCAAAGCTCCCAAGTAGATGTACAAAATGGTGATGGTAGGAAGGTATGAATGGTTAGAGTGAATAACGAGGGAAATGATGAGTGAATGATCAAAAATCCACTATTTCTCCACTTTATCTATGCATGTCCCCAACTCGACACTTGTCATGTTGGAACCACCTTGTCCCCACTTGGATGATATGTTCCCCATCCTTTGGACTTCGGATAAAATATCACATGACTTAGAATTTATGAAATACTAATATAATATTCCCTTGGGCTTAAGCCCCCTTGGATTGGCCCCTCTTTCTAGACTCTTATCCCCCCTTTCCCTTCTAGTGGAGTTCTAGCTCTCCATACTCTTTTTTTTGGTTTGTCTACAGTAGTGATGCATTTTATTAATAATACGAGTGTAATTACATATTACAAAGATAGGCTCACTGGCATTTTTCCTTCTTGGCTCTCCAGCCTAATAATCACACAGGCACTTTGGCCCCAAAACACTTATATAATGGCATTATAGTCCAAATATCCTGGCTCACCAACCTATATGTACATTTAGAATCTGGGTTCATCTAGGGGGTATTACATTCCCCTCTCCCTTATTTATGCATTGTCCTCGGTGTTATACACATGTACAATCCAAAATATTCAAAAAGATGTGAGCACTCATCCTGCATGGCATCTTCACGCTCCTAGGTTGCATCTTCAGGATCGTAATAGGTCCACTGGACCTTTACCAGCCCTATTGCTCTATTCCAGAGAAACTTGACTTTTCGATCCAGTATGCAAACCGGTTGAACTCGGAAGTCTCCTTCTTGCTCCACCTGAATCACATTCCAATCAATTACATGATTAACATCAACTACATACATTTTAATCAAACACACATGGAATACATTATGAATGCACATGGATGCAGGTAGTTACAAGCATGTATGCAACAAGATCAATCCTCTCCAGCATTTCAAAGGGTCCACAATATATTTTTGCTAGCTTTGAATAGTTTCCCAACTTAAGGTATTTTATCTCGGCCTTCACTTTTAAGAACACATGGTCACCCACTTTAAACTCTCTATGAGTTCTACCTTTATCTACATAGCTTTTCTGCCTGTCTTGAGCAATCTTTAAATTATGCTTTATTTTCACTGTCCGTTCTTCCATTTTCTTGAGCAATTATGTCCCAACCATTTCTCTGTATACTGGGTTGTCCCAACTCACTGGCATCTTGCACTTCCTACCATATAATGCCTCAAATGGGCTCATCTTTAAAGATGCCTAATATTCATTATTATAAGCAAACTCAACCAAATGTAGATAATCTTCCCACTTTGATGGTTTATCCATCACATACATCCTTGACATATCCTCAATCCCATGATTAACCCTCTTTGTTTTTCCATCTGACTGTGGATGATGAGTTGTGTTAAAGTTCAAATTTGTCCCAAATCCTTTGAATAATCTTTTCCAAAAATTTGATGTGATCTTTGGATCTCTGTAAGAAACAATTTCATTGGGCACACCATGAAGCTTGGCAATTTCCCTCATATAAATATTTGCAATGTTAGTTGCCTTGTGAGTTAGCTTCACCGGAATAAAATGGGCAACTTCAATGAGTTTATCCACCACCGCCATGATGGAATCATGTTGCTTCATTGTTATGGTCAGCTTGGTGATGAAATCAATTGTCATTACTTCCCATTTTCACTCAGGAATAGGCAATGGTTATAGAAAACCAGTTGGATGTTTATGCTCAACCTTGAACCTCTGACACTCTAGACATATGGAAATGTAATCAACCACCTCGTTCTTCATACCTGGCCAAAAATATTGGCTCTTGACAACTACAATGTTTTTCCCCGATACCTTAGGTGCCCAACATAAGGCGCATTATGCACCTCTCTTAGCACCACATTTTTCAGGTCATGAGAATTAAGCAGATAAATTTTTCCCCTGTACACGAGGATTCCATCCTTATTTAGCTCATAATCTTGAATTTTCTGTTGATTATTACCTTGCTGTAATTTTCCCCTTATTTCCACATAAAGCTTATCTAATTTTGCAGCTTCCAAATTTTTTTCTTTCAAATCATATTTGTATATGCTAATGACTATAACATGCATCTCATGTACCCTCCTGTTGAGTGTACCAGCCACATTGTTCTCCTTACCTTTCATATAATTTATATCAAAGTCGTACTCATTAAGGAATTCCAACCATCTACTTTCTATGGCATTCAAAGTTGGTTGTCCGAACAAATATTTCAGACACTATGGTCTGTCCTCAACTCAAATCTTTTTCCCACAAGATAGTGCCTCCACATCTTCAAGGCATGCATTATGGATGCCAATTCTAAATCATGAGTGGCATAATGTCTCTCATGCTCTTTTAATTTCCTTGACTCATAGCATACCACATGTCCATTCATACTAATGACTCCTCCAATCCCTTCTTTTCATGCATCAATGCATACAACAAAGTCTTTATTAGGATAAAAAATCCTCAAAATTGGTGCACTTGTCAACAAGTTCTTCAAATGTTGAAAACTTCTTTCACAATCAGGGCTCCATTCAAATCTCACACCCTTCTTTTGCAAATATGTGATTGGGCGAGCAAATTTTGAAAAATCTTCAATAAATATTCTATAATACCTCACAAGCCCCATGAAAGATCTCACCTATGAGACATTCTTTGGTACTAGCCATCCCTCAATGGCCTTTATCTTCTCAGGATCCACTGCTATCCCTTCCTCTAAAATGATATGGCCCAAATAATGTATCTGCCTCTGTAGAATGAGCACTTGCTAAGCTTGACATACAGTTGATGCTCCCTCAATACTTGTAGCACCATCCTCAATTGTTGCTCATGCTCTTCTTTAGACTTAGAGTAAATAAGTATGTCATTCAGGAAGACAATGACAAACTTAGCCAAGTAATTTCTGAAAATACCATTAATTAAACACATGAAGACAACTGGTGCGTTTGACAACCCAAATGGCACCATTGTAAACTCATAATGACCATATCTTGTTCTAAAAGTCATCTTGTTGATATCTTCTTCTTTAATTCTCACTTGATGATAGCCTGATATGAGGTCAATCTTAGAGAATATATTGGCATCCTTCAGTTGATCAAAAATATCATTTATCCTTGGAAAATGATACTTGTTCTTCATAGTCACCTTATTCAGTTTCCTGAAGTCAATGCAAAGCCTCAAGTTACTATCCTTCTTTTTCACAAATAATATGGGGGCATCCCAAGCTTACACACTTGGGTGTATATACCCCTTCTTCAGAAGCTCTTCAAGTTGAATTTGCAATTCCTTCAACTCTGGAGTACTCATCTTATAAGGAGTCTTGGATACTAGGGCTACTCCGAGCATCAAATTAATAGAGAAGTCAAAATATATTTTTGGTGGCAACCCAAGCATCTCTCTAAATACATCCTCAAATTCCTTCAAGACTGTATAGTCTTCAATGCTTGGCACCTTATCTTTAGGTGTCTCCTCCATATGCGCTGCAAATATTTGGCATCATTTCTTGAAGTTTTTCTTCAGCAGCAAGGCTGGAACTTCTCTGATAGTTACTACCTTTGGAATACCTTGAACTATTCTCAAGTTTCCTTCCTCATCGAAGCAAACAAATGCTTTGTTATAACAGTCTAAGATAGCATGATGCTTTTCCAACCAATCCATATCAATTACGCAATCATATGAACCCAAATGTATGATATTCAAATATGCCTTTGTGTTTAGTCCATTCATGTCCATGGGACATTCCTTAACCAACTCATCAATTCTTCTCTTAGCTCCTATAGTTAGTTGAACTAGCCAAGATTTCCCAAATTTGCTTCTTGGCAAATGAAACATTTCCACCAACTTAGGATCTATATAACTGTGACCAGCTCTTGAATCAGTCAAAATAACAATAGGTTGGTCATTGATCTTACCTTTTACTTCAATCATGTGAGATTGAAATTCAACTTGCTTGTTGTCCAGAGCTGGATAGATCCTTGGCATGCTTCTACCCATGTCCTCAACTATATCATCTTGTTGTATATTGTGAGCAGTCCTCAATTTTTCACGTCTATGAGGGCAATCTCTGTACATGCGATCTCCCTCACAACCCCAATATTTAATACGCTGCTACCTTGGTATTTTTCCCAAAGTTTCTATCACTTTGGGCTCATTTAGAGCTGGCTATCCTTGAGAATTATTTTTGAAGAATGGTGGCTTGTTCCCCTTCTTCCTCTGCTCCATATTACCTTTCTTCTTGTCATCCCAAGCCTTTTGGAAAGTTGGTCTTCCTCTATGATTATCATAGAGACATTTATCTCTCTTGATTTCTTCATCTAATGTCTTGGGATCATCATATTGTATCTTGTTACTGAATATTGATGGCAGCCCACTCAAGAACCTTTGAATTTTGACATGTTCATCCTTTATGAAGTCAACATATTTTAGAAGTTCTAAAAATATTCTCTCATACTCATCCATGTTCATACTCCCAAGCTTGAGTTCAGAGAACTCCTTCATCTTCCTATCATAATAATGCTTAGTCAAGTATTTCTTCTGAATGTACTTCTTGAACTGCCTCCAAGTGAGTTTCTTCTCATCAATGTGTTGTACTTGTACGAGTTGGTCCCACCACATTGATGCTTTTCACTTCACCTGGTAAATATAAATTATTCCTTCTACTTGTGAGGAGTAATTATGTAACTGAAAATACTTCCTCGTACCCAATCACCAAATCTCTGCATCCTCATTTTTCTTGTCCTCGCCATCAAAGGTAGGAGGTTTGATCTTATTATTTTCTTCTTGCAACTCATCCACTCCGAACCTTCTCTTATACTTTCTGACATGAGATAAGATTGGACTACTCTATACTCTCTTGACTGCATGCCTTGGTGAGTGATGGTGATGCATATCAACACTTCTATATTCTCTTCTTTTATCATGAGATCTATGACTCCTTGACTTCCTTGATTTTGTCTCCTTCTCCATTTTCTTCTCTATTTTGTCCAAGCTATGAAACAAATTGATGTTGAAGCCATCTTGTTGCTCTTTAGCTTTCATAAGCCTCTCACTATCATCTTTGTAACTCCAAACATCTCTTTCCAGACTCTTTATAGTCTCCACCTCTCCTCCTTGCCTTATGCACACCCATTGGATTTTGTCCCTGCATTACCCATGCTGACACACAACCCCCTGACTTCATCTTCATGGATGTAAGTCCTATGTGAATATTTCATGCCTATGGTCTCTTTGCTGATATTTTTATGATCTATTTTCCCTTAACTCTACAAAATGTGGAGGCAATAGGGTTTGTTAGACTATAATAATTTAACAAACCTATCAATTTATGCACCATTATGCCCTTTAAATACACCATAAATAGTATTTTTGTTTTCTTGTAAATTATATAGCTCAATTCACATTTATGGGTGAATATTTGGACTCCACTATCCAAGACCTTTCCAATGATTGCTTTCTTGCTCAATTCTGAGTTATGAGCAGAAAGTTATGGCCATTTGATCAGTACCATTTTTCTCCTTTTGCACACCTTTCAACCAGGTGCAATTTTGGCCATGATCATGCATCTTTGCACCTACTCCCTTGGATTTTTGATAGGATCTCAACTAGGTTCCTTCATGACCATATTTCAGACAATATGACCGAGTTTCACCTTCATCTAAGCTCCAGACTGCTAGTTACAACTTGTTGACGTTTTTTAGGCCAATTTACCTTTTTAGCCCTTAATGTTATAGGTTCCTTCTACGTCCTCCTGTGCACTTTTAGGTGCCCAAAATATTAATTTAACTCCATATTTTTGTTCTATGGCTCAAGATATTTCCATTGACTGCTATTGTACCCAAATCTAACTTCTGAGCAGGAAATTATGGGCTCTGAAGTGAACTGGTACCCAAAAGTTACCTTACAATGTTTAGCATGTAACTCCCTCATACAAGCTCTGTTTTGCAAACAATTTATCTCGTTAGAAGATCTCTTCGAGCTCTATCATTTTTGAAGCAATAACTCTATGTCTTGTCAGGACCTACAATTTCGTAAAAAAATGAAATTGGACTTCTAAAAATGTTGTTTAAGCTTCCAAAAATGGCCTACAAATTAAGGATCTAGAAAATATATGATTTTCTAAGCAATTTTCACTATTTTCTATAAATTTTAGTTGAATTATGTTGATTCGGATGTTGATGTGGCATCCCAAGTCACCTGACATCCTGGGATGATGCCATGTCAGCCTCCTACACACTTTCCCTTTCCTCATTGGCCTCCACCACCTTCTCCTTCATAACTTCTACCCTGCATGCATATTATTAATATTTCGAGCGCTGCAACCCATGGTTATCCACGTGATACCTTCCCATTGGTCGCAGGGATGGGCGAGTCCATCCCGCACCTATTTTTCTCAGCGCACACATACTTGCATGTTTGTCCGATCAGACATTGGAGATTTTGGCACGGATCAATGGTCACGATCTGAATCCACGATAACCATTTTATTTCGGGCCGCCATTGAAGCTATGCATTTAACTTAGTATTGTTAATTTTGGCCTTGTACAAGTCAATTTGACCTCTGCACATGAAATTCGACCCTGCCAAGTCGAATTTATCCATAATTTCACTGCAAAAATTGGGGCTTTTGCATAATTTCGCCCAATTTCACCATGGGTGCTTTGCAAATCTATAATTCGACAAAATTTCAATTTTGAAAATGCCCAGATTGGGATTAAAATTGGAGATTTTAATCCATGGGCTAAATTTCTCAAAATCCCCATGAATTTAACTGCGAAAATTAGGGCTTTTGCCCACTTTCACCCAACTGCTTCCAATTATGTCATGGTTGCACTGTAATTCCCAAAATTCACCCATTTACAAGCTCAAAAATGCCCAATTAGAGATTGAAATTAAATATTTTTAATGCTTGGGCTCAATTCTTCCAAATCTCCCCTAAATTTCCTCAATTTCACTGCAATAATTTTATCAAACAAATTGCATACATACTCTAAAAATCAAATTTATGCAATTTTTTTCATCTTTAACACTCCATTATCTGGCCCATGCATGCTCAATGTCGCAACTAGAGCTCTGATACCACATTGTAGCATCCCCAACCCCTAGTTAGGTCATGCCACACAAAATTTCCTCTCTGATTACATTTAATTCATATCATGCTCTACATATCTAACAATTATTCAACGTAAACAACATA
Organism: Picea sitchensis; assembly: GCA_010110895.2. Classification (NCBI taxonomy): domain Eukaryota; kingdom Viridiplantae; phylum Streptophyta; class Pinopsida; order Pinales; family Pinaceae; genus Picea; species Picea sitchensis. The sequence goes on along the minus strand of SNQJ01S0045727.1, from coordinate 61,705 downwards.
CAATTCATGCATAAACAAGTATAATAAAACATATCGAATTTGTATAAGCATTCACACAGTAAATAACATAAAAACACAGATAAAATTAATGCTTATCTTTTATTAATTCACCAACTGCATGTAGATCTCAAAATTTCCTCCCAACCATGGACTCTGTTGCTCATAAACTCTCAGTAGTGGGTCACCCTCGAGCTGAGGCTAGAAACTCCACCAGGGAAGGATTTGTATGCTAGACTAGGGTCTAACTAGCACAATAAAACTCAGGTCAATGTGCCAACTACTGCAACTAGCCTACAACTTATCATTTCCCGCAACCTGTTCCACCCCAAGAAGTGTACCCCTTCTCTACTCAACAATCCTTCAACTGTCCCACTTCCCTTCTGGGGCTTCAACAATAGGCCAGACAAAAATTATCAGAGCTCTATAGCTATTTCCCAGTGCAAAGGGAAAACAATTCCCTCACCTAGAGAGAGAATGCTCAGAGTCCTGACAACCTGCCTCTTCAGTATGCACACAGGCATGACAACCTATTTCTTCAGCTTAAACTGCCCAAGTTTATTGGATACAACCAGCTCCCAAATCTCCCAAGTATAGGTATGAAATGGTGATGGCAGAAAGGTATGAATGTTTACAGTGAATAATGAGAGAAATGATGAGTGAATGATCCAAAATATTTTATTTCCCCACTTTATGTATGCATGTTCCCAACTTGACACTTGTCATGTTGGGAACTACCTTGTCCCCACTTGGATATACGTTCCCCATCCTTAGGACTTAGGATAAAATATCACATAACTTAGACTTTAGGAAATGCTAATATAATATTCCATTGGGCTTAATCCCCCTTGGCTTAGCCGCTCTTTCTAAACTCTTACTCCCCCCCACTTTCCCTTATAGTGGATTTCTAGTCCCCCATACTCTTTTTGTCTGGTTGGTTTGTAGCACTAATGCATTTTAATAATAATCCGAGTGTGATTACATATTACGAAGATAGGCTCAATGGCCTTTTAGCTTCTTAGCTCTCTAGCCTAATAATCACACATGCACTTTGGCCACAAAACACTTATACAATGACACTCTGTCCCAAATATCCTAGCTAACCAACCTATATGTACATTTACAATTGGAGTTCGACCTAGGGGTATTACACTAATAGTTGGTAAGACAACTTTGAGCCATTCATGAGCTATATGTTGAGATATAGGTGGTGTCAAGACCAATGTGTACCACCACCTGTCAATAATTATATCCACCACATGGCAGCATAGGTGGCATAATACATGAAACCCATGCAAGATAAGGAAGCAATATGATTCATCACCTAGTCATTTCATGTGCAATCATTAGATGAATGGAGAACAAGTTGAGGTTGCCTCTCAGACTTCTGGAACATGATAGGATACTACCATACACATGTCCTGGAAAAGGTGATTATTTATACAACAAATGATAGCAAGAGGGTCGATACTAATGTTGTTTCCTCTCATGATAGCTTGCACTAGCCATATAATGACCTCTCTAGTTGCATATAAGATTCACAACAAGTAGAGAAAACCAAAGGAATAAAAGCAAGAGCTGATGGGGCTTTCTTTGGAATTGAGAACCATGGATAATCAAGTTTCCCATCTTCATCTACGAGGAGAAATAGATCCAAAATATGTAGGCAGTCGAGATTATCATTGGGAAGATGCAATAGACACAACAAAGGATAAAAATAAGGTTCCACCGATTCAAAGAGGTCATCCACCAACTTGCAAACCACAACAAGATCCAAGTAGTTGTCCATCCATGCCAACTAGGAAGCACATTGAGGCACAAAAAATAGCAAGAGGTTTAATGGTAGGCACAAAATTGCCACAATCCAACGACTTCACATGCCGAATGGAAAAGTTAAAGAAAAGAGAGGAGCTACTAAAAGCTCCAACTCGATGAGGAGTTAGCCAACATTCTCCTTCAAACAATGTCTCGAGAAGTAGGAATACATGGTACTCCCTCACACTAGATTTGTATTTTCATACTAGGGAGCTTATTTCTTACCATATGGATAATGTGGAGGAAGGCAATAACATAACATTGCAAACAATCAGGGAGGAGTTACACTAGTTGAATGCCAAATACCACTTTCTACTACATGCCACTCAGGGCTTCGACATGGTTTACGAGGAGGGTGACAAAGAAGAGGGAGATGGGCAACAACTAGAGTTGGAACCACACCCTCCATCTCATTGGATGATGATGCCAAATAGCCAACATCATCCCTAAGCCTTGTCTCCCTTGTGCATATATGTTTTTCAGTGGATTTTTTGTAGGCCACTATCAAGTTCCCCACAAACTGCTTTTTTTTTTTGTATGATAGATGTTAAGGGCCATACATCAGAACATAATATCCTTGATTTCCATAGCTTCTACTTTCTTTAAAAATCCCAAAGGCTTGATAGCATGGAAACAATTTTAAATTTTGATCTAGGAAAAATACAAGCATGGAGTTTGTTTAGTGAAAGCAGGGGAAAGGGTTTCAAGTTGAGACAACTCACCTAGAACCTTTTCCCCTGTATGTAAGTATCTTTTTCCACCTGTAATATAAAGGAAGTCCCAAGCTTATTTACAACCAAAAAAAGGTATATCTTATTAAATAATGAAATGATATGAATTTCATTTCATATACGATCCACAACTGAAATTTGTTGACTTGAGTGATCCAAAGGAATCTACGATGGGTCTACGGTTGAAAGGAAATTCTAGCATTTTTGCATCTCTAATTTCCACATAGACCCAAGTCTTTTTCAAATGGATGGATTTGATGAAGCTCTAGACTACTCCGAAGATAACATGGAGGAGGATGCAATCTTTGTTAATGTCCCCAACTCCACTCCCTTGTTAAATTGCGACAGGGGTCCATTATCTCATGGAGGATGGGTGGAAGACAATCCAAAGTTTAGGAAGGGACATGGATAGAGGAAATTTCACGATTAGATAATCCTGTAGGTGTTCAATGTATAACTGATAGGGAATTGATTAGGAAAGTAGGATATTTAGACACTTAGGAGTTAGTTAAGATCAACTTGGTTTATTGTGTCGTTAGGTAAAAGTGTGTTTCTTTAGTATGCATTTTTAGTTAGGAAATCCGTTGGTCACACTCTGTTCCTGACATAGAGTGATATGACGGTTCATATTCTCCTCAATCTTAACGGCTACATTGATCTGTGACTTAACACCCGATTGGTCCATGATCTCTATTTAAAGAGCATGAAGGGTCATTTGCCGAATATGGATTGTGAGAAACTCTCTTGTAAAATCTCTCTATAAATTTAATAAGCTACTCCAGGAGGCCATGTTGGTTGGGGTTGTGGATGTTGATCTTTGATCTGGTTGTGTGAGTGGTTACTGAAGGTGTTCATCCTCTATTGGAATACCCATGTTGTCGAAGTTTTCCAAACTTCGATCTATGTTAGGAGTTCAAGAAGTTGTCATCAAGGGGGGATAGGCTTGATTGCCTCCTTCCTTCTCCGATTGTGTCATCTTTGTAAATCCTTCAATCCTATCCCAAGTTGTTCTTAAGGGGTGATGTTAGGATATCTGGACACTTAGGAGTTAGTTAATATCAACTTGGTCTATTGTGTTGTTAGGTAAAAGTGTGTTTCTTTAGTATGCATTTGTAGTTAGGAAATATGAAAGTCACGATATGTTCCCGACATAGAGTGATATGACGCTTCATATTCTCCTCAATCTTAACGACTAAATTGATCCATGGATTAACACCCAATTGGTCCACGATATCTATTTAAATATCATGGAGGGTCATTTGTCGATGATCGATATTGAGAAAATCTCTTATAAAATCTCTCTGTAAATTTCTTTTGCATTAATAAATTTCTACAAGTGGCCACGTTGGTTGGGGTCGTGGATGTTTCCCCATAGGGGTTTTACCATGTGAAAACATCAGTGTGTTGATCTTTGATCTGGTTGTGTGAGTGGTTACTGAAGGTGTTAGTCCTCTGCTCGAATACATGTGTTGTCGAACAAGTACAAGGCCCAATCTCTAACGGTCCTAGAATAAAGGTGACAAAGGGATCATCTCCATCCCTTTTACTCTCTCCACTCAAATATGAGACAATGCCCAGAGATCATGGCTCAACTATCCAAGAAGACCTAAGCTTTTCATCTCCATTCACTGGTTCAATTAGTACCAAGGTGACAATCAAGATCTAGATACACTTGGTCTTGAGAACTAGGCAGTTAAGGTTAAGTCTGATATTCCTTTTAGCCCTATAGAAGTAGCAGGTCCATGAGTCAAGGGGAAAGGAAATCAATATGAATCTCAAGGGAGCCATCATAATAAGCGTGTTATAAGGAAGAACAAGGTCAATCTATTGTTAGGTGAAGACATACATATGAATTAGGTCATGGAAATGGTCGCCAAGGCTTTCATAGGAAGATTCTTTGATCGACAAACCTCATGAGGCAAATCAAGGGAATAAACAAGGGAAACATAGGAGGAGGAACAAGGATATTTCCAAAAATTCCACATATTAGAAAGAGGATGGATAGATTTCATATTTCTCTCCAATGAATACTAGACAATATTCATAGCAAACATTGATGATGGGGAGTTCTCTATTATCATTGTGAAAATATAGTCCAACGTTTGATCTAAGAGTGGAAATATCCTACATTCAACTGATATAGATCAAACTATCGAGACTTCCCCTGGAACATTGGTTGGAAGATGTGTTTAAAAAAGTAAGGGGTTCCCTCGGGGTATTTTTGGTAGCTAATGATAGTTATAAGTCCACCTCAAAGTGATAAATAACAATAATTTTAGTTGACGTCGATCTTTGGGAAGGATTAGTAGAGGATATGATGTTGGAGTTTCAAGGGATGGGAAATTATCAAACCATTGACTATATTGGGATCCCTTTTCACTTTGCTCGATGCTACTCATATGGGCATCTAGAAAATGAGTCTAAGCTCAAATTCATCAAGAGCATGGGTAAGGAAGGAGCTAGCCCTAGACTCCCCACCGCATATGGGTTTAACACTTGCAAAGGAAGTAAGACATCGCTCAAAGGCTAAATTTCAAATGGAAGGTGTCAAAGAGACGAAATCTCAATTGTTGTTAAACCATGAAGGCTCGAGCCATGCACAAGAAATAATCACTCAGGAAGCAAACTCAATCAAGCCCAAGACCATCCTTATGAAGACTCAAACCTTTGAAAATGTTGGTACATCAAAATCATCACTACCTCCCTCAATGAATTTTGTGTTTGAAAAGGGAAATAAAAAAGGAATTACAATGTTTATTGAAGGGATAGTAAAAAAATCCTCCTAAATCACTTCCTCTACAAGTGGAAGATCTTTTCCTATCATAGGGTAAAAAATAAGGAATTCAATAGAATTTACCTTAAGGGAGGCCTATAAGCTCACCAACTATCCCATTCCTTAAAAAGCAGATAAGTAAAATAGAAGTACAAACATTGGAAGGTCATCCCTAGTCCATGAAGGGAAACCATCTTCCTCATACCACTCAAGATATCATATTCACTAAAAACAATATTTTGTGGTCCTCAATGAAGTTAGAGTAGAGGGTGGTTTAGGTTCGTCCGGTCTTAATGAGATTCATCTAACATCCAAAGGTAGGAAATGACACATGACCATTGCTTAGTATAAAACAAGAAAATAGATTATGTAGAGAAAGAAAAAAACCTTAGATAGGGCCTTTGGATAAAAATGATCCCTTGAGAAAGGTGCTCCATGATCAATATGACTTATAATATCAAGACCTTGGATTGTTCGTAAAAAAAACAAGCCCTCAAAAGGCTCTTGGAGTTTCACAAGCTAGGAGTTTTATTCATTCAAAAAACTATGGGAGAATCCAAACAAATCATTGAAGCCTTGAAAATATCCATGAAGGATTGGGACTTTACAGGGCTAGACTCTGAAGGAAGATCTGATAGGTTGTTAATTGGTTGAAAAAAGGCATGTTTTAGTTTAACTACCTCTAATATCTTTGCCTCGAGTACTGGAGTGAAAAAGATAATATATGATAAGATAATTTTGTTGATGTTCGACTAATGACCACAAAAGTAGGTCAAAGGGACTACCGAGTACAATGATGTCAATACAATGCGGGAGAACCAAAATGTCTCCTATAAAAGATGATATGAAGAACATAAAGTGTAATAAGGTAGAATAGTAGAAAGTGAGAACTACCCTGAGGCATGAAAAACCACTCGGCCTCGAACTCAGATACCTGCTCGGATGATGGGGTGCATCATAGGAGAAGGTCTAAGGGAAAGGGGAAACAAAAGAGAGGGAATAGATATATCATGGAATAGATCCATCTCTCCTACCATCCAAGGTTGAATGGAGTAAGTTGAGTATAGTCGGGTGTCTCGAGGGGGGACTAGTGGGGTAGTCGGGTGTCCCGAGGGGGGACTAGTGGGGTGTCTGGATTGTTTGTTGTGTTGCTGATTGGTAGAGGTAGTGTACAGACAAGGTCTATGGGATCTGGTCTGTCTCCTTAGATGGGATCTGGTCTGGTCGCGTGGTTGTAATCTCATGATATGAGTGAAGGTTCCATGGGTCCGAACTGATCTAGAGTCTGAGGTTGCATTGATGTCGGTCTGTCTCTTAGTGTCCCTACCTGAGGGAAACATCGAGAAGAAGGAGATGATCTGTCGAATGGGGTCTAGTCTCATAGGAGGATGAAGAGTATGGGCTTAGATCTTGATGGCCTCCTATACGTATAAGGTTAAACACCTATGATCCAGATATCTGAAGAATCCTATGAGAGGATGAAATCCCCTAAATAAGCAATGAAACTGGCCCCTGATCTCATAATAAATGGGGCATCAAAAGATGAAGTGCTCCTCAATGTCGACCTCTTGTAACTAGAATAACTGACATATCCTATCTGGTTGGTCGATCTGGTGGTCTATCTCTACCCAAAGTCTATGAGAGTTGACTCTGAACTCACCTAGAGGAATGCGAAGAGCATGTACCTAGTGTCAAAGTGTATACTATGATCAAATGATGAGCCCATCCCTATGCTCCAAGAAATACTTAGCGTAAAATGCCATCTTTGGACGTAACCCACCCGGGTGGGGGGTTAACCCAAGTGGTCTGGATAAACTGCCTATAAATGTCATCTCTGATGATCTTGTTCATCACCTGCCTAGTGTCGAGGAAAATATATGAATGATCTTACTCAAGCATTTTCAAATCTTTCTAGGCTAAGGCAAGATAGTCGGGAATATTACCCTATGTTTTATAGCCTCAAAATGTATTTCCCAGTCCACAAGTATTAATTACAAGAGCTTAGGCTCATTTTTTAAATGAAAAGATTGTTGCAAAATATATAATTTTTATATAATTTTTTGAACATATACAGATTGCAGAAAGTAAATGTGGAGATCAAAAGCAAAAGTAACCAAGTCACATATTAATATAAATGAGACAGAATAACAATCGTTTTATTTCATTCCAAGAAATCAAAAGTATATTTTTCTTTACAAAAATCCCTGTGAGGGCATGGACCAAGGTCAAACTTAGATATCCCTTATGAAAACCATACAAAAGGACTCTGACAAAAAGTAAAAACTGAACATCAAAATCTGGATCACCTTGCCACAGACTGTTGCCCACTCGACTCTGCACAATATCCTTTATCTGTCATGAAACTTAATTAATAAGCATACAAGTATACACAGACTATCAAAGATAGATCGACACCTTTGGAACAAGCATATGAATGATATGGTTCAACTTTGAACCTTGCTGTCTACAATAGGACCCTGTTGTCAAAAAGAGAATTAGGCCTTCAATGAACTGAAGAATGAATGAAAACTGAACTATCTCAATAAAAATCAAGAGCAAACCTTAGTATTGCTTTCTCCTTCTATTCTCCCCTTGTTCTCCCTTCTCATTTGACTTCATGCATCCCAAATTAATTGAAGTAGTTCAACTACCTCATTTAGTTAAGTTACTTAAACTTAACTAATTTTAGTTTAGGGGAAATAATAATAATTTAAGGGTCTTTATTAGATAATAACTAAGTAGGTGGGACCCCTTGTGACTCCCTTTTATTTCTTAACAAAAATAAACACAATTAGACAACCAATTAAACACATGACTCCTTGTGGCTCCCATAAACATTTCCAAAATTTGAATATTAAATATCAAAAAATTCAAATTATATCCAAAATATGTAAATATCCACAATATCCCAAAAAATAGTTTGTTGTCCAAAACTTTCTACAGTTCACTTTCCTCAACAAATCAACCACAAACACATAAATCAAAATCCATATTTTCCACTTTGAGAGGCAATTCTTCTTCTGTCACTGTTGTCCCCTTTTGACTTCCCAGAATTAGCCTTAGATTGTGTGGAACCTTGAGGCTTAATCTCACTAATAACATGGGAGCAATCATCTCTCAGGTGCATATGGGAGGACACTGACTTGGCTGAGTCACTTGAAGGAGAGGAGGGGGAAGCAACAACTTTTCCTTTGTCTTGCACATGTGGAGCCTCGATTTTGAGTCATTTTCTTGCATGGGAGGACTGTACAGGTGAGTGTGCAGGATCAATTTCATCATTTGGGTTTACATGTGGAGGAGGAGGGAGAAATGACAAGTTGGGCCATCCACGATGGTGGGAGACTATTGGATGAACAATCTCCTGCCATCCATCATTTTCAGGAACCTCTGGCTGCAAAGATACATGGGTAGGCACAGGGATACCAGGAACATTTTGGGGCTGGAAGGGAGGCCTCTCTGGTCTAGGTTAAATTATCCCTTGTCCAATCCGATTGAAAAACCCAGCTTGAAAAAGTTGGTTCAACTATTGAGGATCGACATCGAAATGAATTGAGAATCTGGGCCTTCTAGGCCCTTTGTTCCAGTTACCTCTTCCCCTATTGTTTCTTCCATGACTTCCTCTGCTGAAGAAACTCATCCTGTATGCAACAATTTATTAGCAACTAACCCTTAACAGACCATACATGACATTCTCTTTCTATGAAACAAAGTTTGGCTCATAAATTAACATAAGACTCATGCAATTCAATCCATAAAATTTATTTAATAATTGTCAAATGAGTAGGGGGTGAAATAAGGTTCATGGGATATCTGGGGGGATTCTAATAAGTGAAAAAAGTGATATCATGACAGGGAGTAAGAACACGAGTACTACTCAATAATTCATTAAATAACCGACTGTGCAATCAATACGAAAATATATCAACTGTCATCTATCTTTGTGTAATCTCTTACCACTATCATACATAGTTTTAATTTTATTTGATTGAACAGGGCGTGTAAAAATGAAATTGGGATCATGAGGGGTTTATAATGAGAGAAAAAGTGAGAATATGAGAGGGAATAAAACATATATTGTTCACAAAAATAAATTAAATCAAACAACAATCATAACTCTATTTCAATTACAATCCAAAAAGCATCCACTTCCAAGACCAAGATCCTTTAACTATCCCTTAATTGCAGACAAAATGCTTACTGACTTCAATAAAAAAAACAATTCAATTGCCCAAAATTTCTTCAACTATATCAATCCTTGCATCTTATACCATATCTATGCAACACCATATTACATCGTTGCCAACATCATAACTTTTCGAAACACAGTCCTGCATGCTCGAATTTTCTTTTTAAAAAACAAGATATAATATGCACAATGATTCCAATTATCCATATCCAATATTCATCCTTTGCAATCAAATAATAACAAACCCAGTATTAATCACCAACAATTGACTGACTGACACAATCCAGTGTCATCCTAAATGACTGATACGAAAAAAGGGTGACAACACTAATACCCAAACTAGTGGTAAAACCTCGCGCGAATAAAACTCAGAGCTTGTTGCACTATTGTCATCATTTTTCATAGAGAACCAGAAGAAACCCCAAGCTGACCGACATTTTGTTTTAAACCAATAACCAATGCACAAACTTTACAAAGCAATAACACCCATTCCTTCTTTTCAAAATGCCAACATTCCATAGTAATCACATAGAACGCCATAAACACAACATTGATACCCAGTCGAAAACTCAAGAAAAACACAAAACTCATGCAATCCGGAGGAAACAAATTGATTCATAATACAGAGGGACCATCATGGATGGAAAGAAAAGAGCCATACCTGGAAAAATCAATTCAAGGAAGACTTGACCTATGTTTACCCCTTCAAAACCTAAAATCACGAAGCTTCCACAACCAACAGAGAAAAATGCAACTATGGCTAGGGTGACAGGCTCAAGGGTGGTTTGGAGTGACGTGCAGTAAATGCACGTTGCTTCCTAACCTAGCCCTACTCAATTCAACGTACTAGCCAACCCATTACCATAACATCAACCATTAAATTCAATACAATAACCATTGCATAAATTCAATGCCATATCCATTGTATAGTGCACCACCTGAATTAGATCAAACTTTAACCATAACCATAGTATAGCAGCTAGGTCCATCACTTCCCATTCGTCACTATTATGTATACATTCAAGGTTTATATATAATCTTTTTTCTATAGCCTTAGGACTTATCCATAGTTTTTTTTTTTTTGCTTTGAGCTCCAATCTCATCCTTTAACATAAAAACATATATAAGATTTTTAATCGATGTTAATGCATGACATAGCACCTGTAAAATAACATAATTCTTATATCCATAGCACTGCCCTGTATTGTGAGTGAACATCAATAGCATTTAGCAACAATGCATCAACCAACCATGTTGTCAAAATGAATGAAACCAAGACTGCATCATCAACTGTAGAAGATTGTGTAGGCATCATTATAACAACAACAAACCCATAAGCATAACACATCCATCGTATCGCCTCTCGTCTACAAGGGGGTCCCACCTACTAGTTAATTATTATTATCATAAATAAATAATAGAGCTTAGCAATCATTTGCGAGCAATATTCATCGTTGTGATTTTAATCGTCAACAAATTGGCGACTCCACAAGGAAATTTGTTTGCAATAGATTAAGAACTGAAATTATCTAGCTCCGCATACCTTGTAAACATTATATCAAGAAAATATACATCAAAATAATTATGCAACAGGGGGAAGTGAGCGGTTTAAGGGAAAAATGATAGGGATTTTGGGAATAACTCATGGAAAGTGTTAAGTATGAGGGGGTTTATCCCTATATGCATAATCATTCGATTGATCATTGTAAAGGCATTCTTGAATTCAAGGAGAAAAATTTTCTGGTGTGCTCTTTTGAATATTGGAGAGAATGGAAGAAAAGGAAAGCAGAAAAGGGATAAAACCAACTATCTTATATAACAACAGTTGAAGCAGATAACAATTTCAATGATGTCTTCAAGGGGAAACATCATGACAGTTGTGTAACTTGATTGTTATTGATTAACAATACTTTGTAGAATAGCGTCATTGTGGCAAAACTGATCCAACATTTTATTTTGACAAGAAAGGAATTCAATAAAAGAAACATAATAACAAGAAACAAAATAGCAGAAACAAAAAAATAGAAATGAAATAACAACGATGTAAAATCAAAGCAAATAAAACAAACTATAATACATAAAAAATTCCATAAAACATTTAAACTTTCAAGTTGGTTCAACATAGTGTTTTAAGTGTGAACTGTTGGTGCTATAGGAAAACAATCGCTATTGCAAGTCCTTTAGGATATAGGAATTTGCGCCTAGGATGGAAGCGATCTTAAAAGGACCCAGCCATAATTTTTGGAACTTTGAATGCCTTCCTCGATTAGTATGAGTTGAATCCCATAGCAATACCTTCTCATTAACCTTAAATTTGACAACTTTGGCACTTTTATTGAAATATCTTTTAACAGTTTATTGTCTTCTCTTTATATTATCCCAGGCAAACATCCTTTGTTCCTCTAAAGCCAAGAGTGCATTCATTCTTTGACAGATATCGAAAGAATTTAATTCTTCAACCTGTAGCATCAACCTTAGAGAAGAAAGTTCCAACTTGATAGGCAGAATGGCTTCTTGACCATAAACAAGCTGGAAAGGAGTGTAACTAGTGCTCACCTTGGTGGTAATGCGATCTGCCCAAAGGGCGTAAGTGAGGAGAGTGTGCCATTGACAAGGCTTATCTTCAATGAGCCTCTTAATAATTCTAACAGATTCTTGTTGGTAGACTCACCTTGCCCATTTCCTTGGGGATAATAAGCTGATGAGCTAAAATGTTTAACCCCCAATTTAGCTAAAAATTGGGTCAACTTAGCAGAAATAAAAGCGGGACCGTTGTCTATAATAATTTCCAAAGGAAGACCAAATGTGGAAAAAATATTAGTCTCAAAGAAAGAAATAACCTGCTCATCCTGCGAATGCTTAAGTGGGACAACTTCAGTCCATTTCGTAAAATAGTCTGTGGCTGTCAAGATAAAAACTTGCCCTGCTGAAGATGAAGGATTAATAGGACCAATAAAGTCCAGGCCCCATTTTGAAAAAGGAAAGTTAGGGAGGACAGGTTGTAAAGGCATAGCAGAAAGACATTCTTTCCCAACAAACTTCTGGCACTTGTCACAAGATCTTGAAAAATTATAAGAATCATGAAACATTGAAGGCCAATAGTACCCTTTCGTGATAATTTTAAAAGCAATAGTTTTAGCATAAAAGTGACCTCCTACACGAATAACATAATTTGAAGATCCATGAGTCTCTTGTAGCATTTTTTGTGCTTCCTCATTGTTCACACAACGAAGTAACATACCATCGACAAATCTCCTAAACAAGAAGTCTCCTATAATGACGTATCTAGAAGATTCGAGATAGAGCCTTCTTCTTTGATGGGTATTTAGGTTATCTGGGCATCTTTGATTTTGCAAGTAATACACTAGATCTTTATACCAAGGATGTTCAGCTATAGGAAGGATTTGATTGTCAATGTAAAATAGTGTTGGTAGAGAGCTATCTTGTTCATCAATTTCTTCACTTGCTTCAACATGTTGAGCTAAGTGAAGGGCTAAGTCATGTCCCTTGATAGTTTTAGAAGTCATTATGGTTAGATCATGCTCTTGGATATTGGAAAGCAAGTGTGCAAGCTTCCCTGAAAGATAAGTCTGTGAGAGTAAAAACTTGACAACAAGTAAAGGGACTTTTACCAGCGTGTGCTTACCTAAGATAAAGTGGCGAAATTTTTCAACATCTTTAATAAGAGAGAAAATATGTTTTTCAATATAAGAATATTTAAACTCATCATCTGACAAGCTTTGACTCATGTAAGCCACTGGTTTTTCGTTAACTTGGTCATGATATTGCATGAGGATAACAGACACTGCTTCCTCAGTGGCATTAGTATATATAATAAATTCTTTCTCAAAATCCGGCTTCACCAAAATTGGTGCGAAATTGATTGCCTTCTTGATCCTTACGAAAGCATTTTTGACGTCATTCGTCCAAGAAAATGAGTGATCGTTCTGAAGAAGATTGTGAATTGGCTTGACCATTACAACAAAATAAGGAACAAACCTACAGACAATGTTGATAATACCCATAAAGGCACGAACCTCCTTTTTGGAAGTAGGAGCAGGAAGATTTAGGATAACAACGATCTTTTTGGGATCTATGATTATTCCCGAATCAGAGACAATGTGCTCGAGGATCTTTCCCTTGGTAACACCAAAGATAGACTTAGAAGGATTTAAAGAAATGTTGAATTTCCTGCATCGCATGAGAATCTTTCTAAGATGACCCAAATGATCTGATCGGTTTTTATAATACATAGTTAAGTCATCAAGATAAATTTGAATATTTTTTCCGATCAAATTGTCAAAATCTATTTGCATATCTCTTTGGAAAGTGGCACCTGCATTAGATAATCCAAAAGGCATACGTTCATAAGCGAAAGTGCCTCAATGTGTAATAAAAGTGGTTTTATATTTATCTGTCCTTTTTACCTTGATCTTATTATAACCAGAAAAACCGTCAAGTAAGGACATCATCTGTGATCCTGCAACTTGCTGCAAAATCATTTCCATATTAGGGAGAGGAAAATGGTCTTTTATACTGGCCCTATTTAATGCGCGAAAATCAACGCATAATATAATCTGACCAGTTTCTTTCCGAACGAGAACCAAATTAGAAACCCACTCAGAATACTTAACATGGAAAATTATCCCACCCTTCAAGAGTTTTTCCAACTCCTTCTGAATAGTTGCTTCCAATGTAGGGTTAATGGGTCTTTGTTTTTGCCTAACTGGTTTTATGCCCTCCTTGATAGGAATGTCATGCTATATAAGAGCAGGATCAAAACCACGAATATCCTCATAAGATCAAGCAAAAACATCTTGAAATTCACTAGGCAACTTAGTGAACTTCGATTTTTCTTCATCAGAACATTGGGCACTTATTTTAACATTCTTTGGATAGTCGGCCATCCCAATGTTCAAGGAAATGGTTTCACCCACTTTCCTTTTTGACTCATCTTCTTTATGTTTTTCTTTGTTTCCCACATCACTCGATGAAAATGAACTTTCTAGAGGAATCAAGCCCTTCATAATTTTGTTATCTTCCATTGATATAATTCCGTTAGGATTATAAGGTTCATTTTGAATGAAAGCACAGATGCTCTCATCACCAGGGAATACATGCCATGACTCTACATTGTCAGGGATATGTGGATGATACAAAGATTGAAAGGTGCAATCAGGTCTTTGTGGCAGAAGTTACCGAGTAGGAGAGGTTGCAAAAACAACTAACCTGTCATCCATTGAGTTCAATTACCTTTTAACATGAGTGATGTTGAAAGATAACAAGTTCGAGATAAGTGCCCAAATAGTTTGGGTGTAACATTTCATTAACTTGTTGCTAGGAGAATATATCTTACGTACAAGGTTTACAACAAGTTCTAAATCCCCAAAAACTGTAAGGTGACCACAACCTAAAATATAGGCATTTTCAATGCCTAGCAATAATGCTTCAAATTCGGCGACGTTGTTAGTGCAAGCAAACTCTAACCTATAGGAAACATTGTGAATTTTACCCACATGAGAGTACAAGATAATACCAGCGTTGTTTCCTTCATTGGAGCATGAACCATCAAAGTGTATATGCCACATCCCATCCTCTATGTCGATTTGTTCTAAGGTAGTGTTGTCCTCATCTGCAAAGATGGAATACACTCCTAGGTCTTCATTGATATAATTTACATTAGGCCGTGGGATGCTTTCTATATAAGGTGAAATTCTTCCCTCCCTTAGGACTATAATGTTCTTACCATTCCGAGGAATGGATAAGTGTGTCCCGTCGAGTGAGAGGTATCCACCTGTCAAAGCTTGCCAATCTCTTCCTAAGATGATTGAATAATTACTCACTGGCATGTCGATTACCGGAATATTAAGGGTTGTCCTTAGTTCAGGATGCACGCACAAAACCAAGGTCATGTCCTTGATTTCACCTATGGTCGATTGTTGTAAACTATTATACGAGAGCATACTTCTAGCATTTTCATTTGTACAAGTCAAGCCTAGCTCTTCCATAATAATCTTCGACATTACACTTGGGCCCGAACCGTTGTGAATGAGACAACAATGGGCTATTTTGTTCATAATCTTTACAGAAATAAAAAAAAAAAAAAACTGGGTTTTTTTTTACAGGGTGTCTGAAATTATGCACACCTACTTTATTTATAGTTGAATCCTCTTCATCTACCTCTTAAGAAAGGTTGGCTACAATGGAAGATTTTCCTTCCCTGAAAATTTTTATATGTTTTTGTTGCTTAGGGACAACAACCATGTCCATGAGGGTAGCATCGACTTTAATATTAGCCAATTGATTGATAATGTTGTATTTGGAAGAGGGAAGAGGAGAGGTAGTTCCTTGACTGCCAGGAATTTTAGAAACCTGTACAGTAGCACCTGGTGAAGATGAGATTGGGATAAAAGAAGTACGAGGAGGATCATATTTAACTTTCAGAGCATAAGATTTATTCCTAGTATTTATGTTCATAACATCCTCTAGTTCTGTAAAATCTAGAACAACAATAGTAGTTTTAGGCCTTTTACCAAAGATTTTATCTCTGACACTCTTCTTTACCTCACAAGTACTTTCCTCATGGTGTTCCTCACAAAAGTTACACCAATTGGGAGGCATGATGGATTTAGGTTGAAAGTTATTTTCATTAGGATTCCTAAACGGTGGTGAAGAAGAAGATGAGGTCCCAGGGGTAAGTGAAGGGACATTTCCCTTCCGCTCATACGTTATCATTCGATTATTCATGTCTTGTAAAAGCTGTAAGAGGGCGGACATGTCCGTTTGTTTAACTGAGTCTCCCTTAGGAAGACCTATTCTTTCAAGTTGTTCTTCATACTCTAAACAAGTATGCAAAGTGGAACCAAGGTTATCAATGGATTTTTCCTTAAGCCTATGATGGTAGGGAGAAGGTAGAGCATTATAGTAATGCATAAAGGCGACTTGGTTCTGGGGGGGAATGAGTTCAAGAATTTGGTTATATAATTTGGTGAACCGCAAGTTTAAAGACTTGATAGTCTCACCATCTTTATAAGCAATGTTATTGTACTGCTGTAACTGCTCGATTAGGCTCTTAGACTACCCATAAGTAGAATTGAACCAATAAACTAACTCCTCCCAAGTAGAAAGAATCTTAGGAGGAAGATCAAAGAAATCGGCTACCATCTTCCCTTCAAGGGAATTAACAAATAAGCGCATACAAGTGTCATTGTCATTGGATCCTATGCTATGACAAGCATTAGAAAATGCCACCAAGTGTTCATTCGTAGTGATCGTGTTATTCCTTGAAAACCTAGGGAGATGCTCTTTTAATTTAGGAAGTGGATGAGTAGTAGGTGCTAGGTTAAGAGGAGAGGAAACATGCCACATAGTAGTTGTAGCATCTTCTTCAAACTGAAAGAGCCCATACTTTTTTATGACCTTGGCAGGGTTTGTAGTAGATTGGACAGGGACTTGATGACTATATAAGCTAACAATCAGTGACGAGGCTGAAGGTTGAGATGAAGAAACACCTCCAGTGCCACTAAAGCCACCACTAGATGCCATCTTGTGAACGTTAGGTAAGGGAGAGAAAAATGAACCGGTTGAATTAGACAAAGTTCTCCTTAGAGTACTTTGTTGGGCTGAAAAAACAATTTTTCTTCTTCCTATTTCAGCAATAGGGTTGATCTCAGGTGATAAACCTCTTGTTCTCCTAGATATGTGAGGGTTTAAGGACATGAAAAGAAGATCGAAACTTTAGGAAAAATAAAGCTATGGCTGATTACTAGGTTGTCTTTGCCTAGCTTCCCAACTTTCTCGGACACTTGTGTCTTTTTCAATCACTGCCCATGAGCGTTCAATCACAACCCGGGTATTAACGGTCTCTAAAATGGTATTAAATAAGGTTAAAGCAATGCTGGTCTGATCTTTAAGACTAGGCTCAATATTGGGCTGCCTTGCAACATGTACAGTCACGAAGAAAAAAAACAATCAAAGAATCAAAAGTAGAAATATAAATATATTAAATGCTAATCAAGCATACAATCAACCAGATAGATATGGAAGATCTCCCCAGTATGGTCTCCAAATAAATGTTGAGGAAAATATATGAATTATCTTACTCAAGCATTTTCGAATATTGCTTGGCTAAGGCAAGATAGTTGGGAATATTACCCTATGTTTTATAGCTTCAAAATGTATTTCCCAATCCACACGTATTAATTACAAGGGCTTA
Source organism: Picea sitchensis (assembly GCA_010110895.2). Taxonomy (NCBI): domain Eukaryota; kingdom Viridiplantae; phylum Streptophyta; class Pinopsida; order Pinales; family Pinaceae; genus Picea; species Picea sitchensis. The sequence goes on along the minus strand of SNQJ01S0045727.1, from coordinate 43,988 downwards.
GGATGATTTTTTAAATGAAAAGATTGTTTTAAAATATATAATTTTTATATAATTTCCTGAACATATATAGATTGCAGAAAGTAAATGTGGAGATCAAAAGCAAAAGTAACCAAGTCACAGATTAATACAAATGAGACAGAATAGCAATCACTTTATTTCATTCCAAGAAATCAAAAGTATCTTTCTCTTTACAAAATTCCCTGTGAGGGCATGTACCAAGGTCAAACTTAAATATCCCCGATGAAAACCATACAAAAGGACTTTGACAAGAAGTAAAACTGAACATTAAAAATCTGGATTAGCTTGCCACAGACTGTGTCCCACTTGACTCTGCACAATATCCTTTATCAGTCATGAAACTCGATTCATAAACAAACAAGTATACACAGACTATCAAAGATAGATCAACACCTATGGAACAAGCATCTGAATGATATGGTTCAACTTTGAACCTTGCTGTCTACAATAGGACCCTGCTGTCAAAAAGAGAATTAGGCCTTTAATGAACTGAAGAATGAATGAAAACTGAACTATCTCAATAAAAATCAAGATCAAACCTTAGTATTGCTTTCTCCTTCTATTCTCCCCTTGTTCTTCCTTCTCATTTGGATTTATGCATCCCAAATTAGTTGAAGTAGTTCAACTACCTCATTTAGTTAAGTTACTTAAACTTAACTAATTTTAGTTTAGGGGAAATAATAATAATAATAATAATTTAAGGGTCTTTATTAGATAATAACTAAGTAGGTGGGACTCCTTGTGACTCCCTTTTATTTATTAACAAAAATAAACACAATTAGACAACCAATTAAACACATGCCTCCTTGTGGCTCCCATAAATATTTCCAAAATTTGAATATTAAATATCAGAAAATTCAAATTATATCCAAAATATGTAAATATCCACAATATCCCAAAAAATAGTTTGTTGTCCAAAACTTTATGCAGTTCATTGTCCTCAACAAATCAACCACAAACACATAAATCAAAATTCATATTTTCCACTTTGAGAGGCAATTCTTCTTCTGTCACTGCTGTCCCCTTTGGACTTCCAAGAATTAGCCTTAGGTTAGGTGGAACCTTAAGGCTTAATCTCACTAATAACATGGGAAGGAGCAAAAGTAGTGATTAATACTCTGCACAAGGAAGGAATATTTAATCTTGCACAAGTTGCCTCCCCTGAAACTTCATCAACATGGCATCAAGATTGGAGGAAGGTAGATCAATTAGGGCTAAAAGGTCATGATAAGTTGCAATTGTTAGGAATATGAGTGAGGGGCAATAAATATAAAACAAATCAAAATGAATGCAAAAATAAAACACATAAGAATAGAATACAAGAGAGACATCGATATGAGTGGTTCCCCTAGTATGGGCTATGTCCTTGGAGAAACAACCAGTCCTTTCTTTATTCCATCCAACAAAATGAAGAGATAACACCTACAACACATCCATTGCAACCTCCTCTTCACTCTCTCATAGTCTCCTCTCCCTTTCATAATACTCTCTCTCATTACATTAACTTCACCATTATAATACAATATGTAGGATCTCACAACCAAAATCCCTAATCCATTGACATGGATTAGATTACAACCTTAATTCTTTAACTGGAATTAGAAAACCATGGGCTGGAAGACCATGTGCCAAAACTTTCCAAAAATGAACTCAAAAACCACACAATTTTTTTTTCTTGGGGGCTTCGTCCCCCTTGTGACCCCTCCATTGCGCTCGACACAACATAACAATGCATGGGGATAATTGTGCAAAGAATATAACACACAACCCCCAATAGGGACTAGGATCCAAAATCGGTTGAAACAAGGCCTCTAAATTGGGAAGATAATCAGGTTCCACAACCAACAACAATGGGAATCCTACATACAAACTCAAAGAGAGCGATGTTAGAATAAAGGATTCATATGATGTTTGGTCAAAGAATCCAACCTTAGGGATCTATACTTCAAGACTCAGATATCATGCCATGTATAACACTAATATATTAGAGGAATCTCAATGGTAGTGGAAAGTGTTATGGAAAATCCCCTCTAAAAGATTGTATATTCATGTGGTTTTGGAATTAAAAACGAAGCTTTAACTTTAGGAACAAATTTAGAGAAGGACCATGGCTAGATCAAGCACATGCACGTTGTGTAAAAGCAAGAAGAAAATATAAATCACTGACTTAGCCCATGCCCTTACTCCAAATAAATATGGATTAAAATGGACTCACTAATATGTATAAAGGACAATTGGCAAGGAAACATTGTTGAAGACTGCACAAGGAACTAGGTTCAAAAACTTGTCTTTAAAGCATTTAAAGAACTACCTCTAGTCATTTTTGGGGGTATATGGTTAAGACGTAATGCTGGGATATTTGAAGATAGGATCCAAAAGCAAGATACTATGACAACTCACTCATCCCCACATTGACAAATATGAAGCACGAGGGTATTTTAATGAAGCAAGTCAAGGAAACCCTATGAAGAGTGGAGTTGGTGGTATCTTTTTCTTAAATTAGTCACACAATATCAACTTCAAGAAATGCTTAGGTCAAGGATCTAATAACCATGTATAAATTCCTATTGCCAAACTACTTCTAAAACTGGTACTTCAAAAGAGAATCACAAATTTTCAAGTTTGTGGAGATTCTATGATTGAGATGAATTGGATGACATGCAAATGTAGAATGGAGAACTTGGCATTGAGTCCAAATTTTAATGAAATTAAAGACTCCTTATCTATTTTTAATTCTATATTCTTTGAACTTGTGTACATAGAACTCAACAAAGATGCAAATAACTTATCCAAAGAGGGACTGCAAATGGATGCAGGTTTAGGGAAATGGATTGAAAATTAAGATTGTATCACTTCCCAGTAAAACCAATTCAGTATATTTATCTAAATATTTCTCAAATTTCCACTTGTCTAATGAGGATCAAGAGACATATATCAAAATATCCAAGAAAAAATGATGTAAAGGAACAAAACAACTTATATTTGTTTGTTTTTAATTGGAGGTTTGTTTATGAGACATAATCATGGGAATATGATATATGTTTTTCTGGGAGTCAGAAATATTAATATTCCAATATTGTTGACCTTTATTGACACATCAAGGAATTGGTAATTTGTGGGATCGAGAGTAGACCCAAGCGAGGATGCCCACAAGATGCGGTCTTATGGTCTCCAGAATTTTTATCACAATTGAAACAACAATTACAAAGGGAGAATTCGTTCAAAAAAGGCTAATAGACTGTAGTAGAGATAATCCCACAAACTCTAGTTTAGTGTTTTCATCTAAGATTGCTCAGATTTCCATTTCTCAAACGAGGATCAAGAAACGTATGTCTAAATATTCAAGGAAGACCTATTTAGTCTTTTCATAACACTATTTTCCTATCAACATAATGTAATATGGGAAATTTAACATGGGTTTGAAGGAAGACTGTGTTTTGGAACAATTTTTTTATCTAAACTTTGCACATGTCTCCCTATAAAAAAAATTGTAATGGAAGGGAAAAACATATGTTTTTGTTATTTGGAGTTTTGTCTATGAGGCATCATGATGGAAATACAATAGTCTGTAGCAGAGATAAGTCTTTTTCTTCTAGATTCTATCCATTTACAAAATATTAATGTTCTATGTGATTCTCATTTGTGGATAATTACGAGAGTTTCACTGCTCCCTTTTGTACCATGTCTCGGATAAAGTTTTGCAAGAAGATTACGAAGTTGCACACTTTCACAACTTGCAACACTGGATGTGACATACTCTCTCTCTGTTGTACCGAGTGATATAGAATCTTACTTCTAGATTATCTTGGAAATCGTAACTGATCCCAAGCTGAACGAGCACCCTAAAGTGATCAATCTATCTACTGCACTCCCTGCTCAATCAAAATCTGTATATCTCTGGAGCCTCAATTCATCACCTGAGACAAACCATATTCAATTGTACCATGCTTCATTGCCACCCACTGGAACTACCTTGGCTTCTACCAAATACTGGCTTAGGGTGCTCACTGCAAAGCAAATATTTGGCATGGAATTAACCAGGTACATCAAGGATCCTATCAACTACATGTACATCGTGGGATCCACCAAATCTCAATCTGAAGAAAGGTCACTCAACTTCTTCAGATTTTTCATCATAGGTGTAGTCACGGACTTGCAGTCCATCATATCAAATCTCATCAGTATCCTCTAAATGAGGAAGATCTCATTTGATCTCATCACACCTCTAATACTAAGAGTACATCTGACTAGGATCCTCCATCTCGAACTCTGAGGCCAACTCCCTATGTCACTGGAGTAAGTCCTGCTATCCATTATACCTCATTGCTTGCTCCCTCTCTGTCTGAGAAAAAATCCATACCCATTCCTTTTGTCTCATTGTCTCCTCTATCACTGTAGCAAGATCTATTGAAACAAGTATATCCTCCTAGGATATATCACATCTCTTCGAAGCCTCCTCAAATCATGACCGCTGTCAGTCAGTCTTGGAAGATGTCTCTCTCCCACCTGAAACTGAGGGGGGAACTCCCTCTGAATGATCAACTCTCCCTCTGAGCCAACTGACTCTCTCTAAGAACAATCTCACTCTAAGTATGTACATTCTTGGTTCAAACCAAGCTCATCAAGTATCCATCGATCCTGGAGTACCATGCTCCCTCTGAAACATGACTCCCTCTGAGTATGTATAGTCTCTTGAGCCATTTGATCCCTCTGCATCTTCTGAAGTCTGATCTCCAATGAACTGTCTTGGGAGGCTTCTCCTCCCTACTGAATCTGAGGGATGACTCCCTCTGAACTCTAGCTTCCTCTGAACAGGTACTAGGTGGGGCCGTCTGCCTCACCACTGGTGGAGTCACCTGCTCCTCCCTATCAATCTCCATGTTGAACACTCTGCATCCCATAAAAGTATCCTTCTTTTTGGAAGGTTCTAACTTTGTCTTCTTCGACTTCGGTATATGGATGTATATTGTCATTTATACAACTCCATGTCTGGATAACCTGCTCCATGTCTCAAACTAGAGACCATATAATTTGTTTCCTCTTGAAACCATCACTATAGCTCCCTTTTAGAGTTATCACCTGTGACCTGCCTGAAACAACTGCAATAACAAAAATATCAGACAAGAACAATATTCTTATAATAAGGAAATAGGAACAAGAATACAAAATGGTAAACAGGGACAACACTTTTCGAGTGTTGTTACCAATCATTCCTCTGTGGTAACCTACCCAGAACAAAACAAGAACAAAAGACAAGAGCAACAATTTTCTAGTGTTGCGACCTCCATAGTAACCTGCCCAGAACAAAGACAACAACCAAGAACATATCCTAGAAGAGATCAATTCTATCTTGCAAACAAGTGCATCATTAGTACTAAACAATGAGCATTGACATAATGATTTTTTTACTAGCAATATTCAAGTGTCACTAAAAATTTGATAGAGAAAGGTACTCAACAGTAATAGAACTCTAAAGACTATTGTCTCAGTTACAATATTTATTTAAGATGCAACAATATAAAAAAAATATCAAACCTGATATGCAAACCTGGATTCTTAATTGCCAGGGAGGGTATGATATTCCTTTGGATGCACTAGATCCATTGATCCCTTTGGGTCATTGCTTGGATAAGGTCCCTTGTACATCCCCTGCAAACACCCTCATATTATGCTAAATGATATAACTTGGAAACATATATAAATGCAAACCTTTGAAATTTGTATCACCATCCATCTTGCCTTCTAATCTCAAGGTTTGTGCAACTAGCAATTGTAACTGGTGACTGGCAACTGCAATTGTAACTGGCAACTGCAACTATAAGTGATAACTGCAATTGTAAATTGCAACTGTAACTGTAACTGGAAACTGCAGTTGTAATTGACAACTCCAATTGTAACTGGAAATTGCAACTACAACTGGAAACTGACAACTGGCAACTGTAATTGCGATTGCAATTGTACATGTGTAGTGGAAATATTTCAACTATCTATGAAACCATGTTGGTGTTTTCTATGATTGTCAACTCTTGATAGTTATTTCCTTATGATTAATAACAAGATTCACTTTCATACAACGATTATCATAGAATAACTATACATTGAAAATCTCAACTATAACAGTGCAACATAAATAACAAGATCTAGAAATATTAACCATGCACAATAGACACAAGAACACAAGAGTTTATCCTGGGAAACCCAAACTTCGGAGAAAACCCAACAACCTTTCTCTAGAAGAATCCAATCCAAGATATTACTAGTACATCACCATCAATAGCCAAAATACCATACAAAGAATATCCTCCCCAAGGCTAGTATCACCAAGACCTAGCGCCTTAATAACATGACCCAAAATAAACAACCAAGAGCTTCTGCAAGTGCGGCGCACCCTCCAAGATACCAAAAAACAAGAAATAGCGAAATTACCAAAAACTGCAGCTGCAACTGCCTTGTGCGCATTGCAGAAGGAGTTGTTTGCTTGTCCAAATGAAATGAGCCAATCCTGTATTTATACTAATCTGGGCGCCAGTCTAGGGCCGACTTCCTATTTCTGGGTCTTTTATTATTTTCTCATGGAGCCGACTTCTCTTCTTAGGTGTTCAACTTCTTTTCGAGGCTTCTGTAATGGTGTAGATGGGTCTTCTTGTACTTTCTTGTGGGGAATGACTGCCCGAAGTTGCAAATCTCCAACACAAATGATAAGATATTTCCTTTAAATCTCTCTTCGAATATCATGAGCATCTTCAAAATATATCTTCCATCATCTTGAAAGAAAAATACATTTATTTTTTAATTTTTCGAGGAAAAGATATTAAAATGCTAAAGACATATTATTTGCACATAAAATGCATTACAAATTGAAAATTAAAGTAATAAAATAAAGTCTCGGTAATTTATTCATAAATGCATCTAACCATTCAAGATTAAAGTTCATAAATAATATCTTTACATCACAACTTTCAATATACCCATTATTATACCTGCTGAAGGCATAGGTATATAGAAATCGATATGCGTTGACTCAGTATTGGTTTCCTTTGACTTATTTAAATATTAGCAGTTTAACCAAAGTTTTAACAAAAACATTTTCGACAGTTATTAGTTTAAAGCATTTTTCTGATGTTTGATTGGTGGTTCAAATGACCCTGTTATCGCAGAGAGACCCAAAATTTGCACCTCAATCTTAGTTTAAAGCATAGGTTTGGCTGGTAATTTTTCCCCAACTAAGAAATGCTGGAAGAGTAATGCTAGCATTACTTGTAAAAAATAAATGTTTGTTTTTACTTCGTAATTTTTCCCCGACTAAGAATGCTACCATGTGTTGTGATTGTTTGTTGAGTGGCAATGTGGCGGTCTGCATGCTGGACATGGGTATAACATGCAATTTCACCTTGCATGGATGTTAATCACCAAGTGGCTCTGCAATAATGGCACTCTTCACTATACACTATTATTCAAAGACAAAAAATGGATGCAGAAGCTGGGCAAAGGAACATATTATAAGTTACAATAATAATATGGGAGGTTGAAGATGTCATTTGGGATGCAGCATAAACTGCACATTCAATAATCAGTTGTCTTATTGTTCGAGATATCCCCGCGTTTCACTTTCTTTCCGTTTCACTGTCCATTTCTCCTAACATTTTCCATTCTTTCCATTTTTAAGTTATTTTAAGCAAAGAATCGGATATTGGAGGCTATAGGTTTTCCTCATCGTTGCTTGATTTCTATTTGTAGCTTCTACGGATAAGACTGTACATGCCCTCCTCATCCTCCAACAACGTTATTGTCACCACTATTTCAATTTTATGTCGGTACTAGTCCTCCTACTCGCTAATTTAACTTCTTCACGACGATCACAAGCAACCATGGTAGATTTAGGGGGATGTGTGGATTGTAGTAGCTACCAAATGTAAAACCTTTCCCATTATTGGCATGTTGTAGCATGCATAGCCACCTGAAATCCCTACAATTGATCCTTCGTACTAATTATATTCCAGTCTCTGCATTTCAGTATTGGCACGTTGCAACATGCATAACCGCCTGAAATCCCTATAGTTGGTCCTTCTTAATAATTATATATTGGTTATATATTGGACTCTGCATTATTTGTTTTTATTCCAGCAAGTTAAGGTCTATAATTCTATTGAAATTGAGGTCTGTAATTCCATTAAAAATTATGCCGAGGCTTGTATTGGGAGATATTGTTCCAAATATTGAGGCGCCTTCCACTCATGGCCATATTAAGTTGCATGAGTATATCGGAGATAAATGTACCATCCTCTTTTCTCACCTTGGTTAGTACATCTTGCAATATTACAAACATGGTCTCATTTCTACTATTTATGTGTCTGTGTCCATTCTGACTCGGCTAAATTTTGATTGCAGCAGATTTTATACCCATCTGTACCACTGAGTTGGCAAAGATCGCTGACTACATTGATGAATTTGAAAGGCGTGGAGTAAAACTTCTAGGGCTCTCCCATGACAATGTTACAACACATCAAGCTTGGGTGGAAGATATTGAAGCCTTTTCGGTTAGTTAATTATTAATCATGTGTCTTCTCTTCTCTTTTGATAATGATGATTTTGAATTGGAAATGATGTATTTATGTGATTTTGGAAGCTTGGAAAAAAAGTGAGGTACCCCATATTGGGGGATCCAGAGAGGGAGATTCTCCTGCAACTGAACATGTTGGATCCCAATGAGAAAGATTCCAATGAGATTCCATTGCCCTCCAGAGCCCTCCATATTATCGGTCCAGATAAAAGGGTGTGTGGGCAAACCTATTATCGATTTATTTCATATTCATATTCATGTTTACAGTCTTAATGTTTGAGTGGTGTATGTTATGTCTGAAGCAGTTGAAGTTGAGTTTTTTGTACCCGGGCATAGAAGGAAGAAATTTTGATGAAGTGTTGTGTGTAATGGATTCTCTTCAGTTGGCAGTGAAGCACCCGATTTCCACCCCCGCAAATTGGAAAACGGGTGAAGGTGTGATGATATCACCCTCCGTAAAAAACGAGGTGGCAAAACAGGTGTTCCCTCAAGGATATGAGATGATCAACTTTCCATCTGGCAGAGATTATATTCGGTTTGTCCATCTTTGAAGTGGCAATTTCGTTTGTGTTTTTCACAAGTTTAGTGCTCTTACCAGATGTAATATCTCACCTTTTAGTAATATAAGCAAGAATCTACGTGAATAGTTCATTTGACTATTTGTCAACCCATGTTCATATTCTCCGTAAATTGAAGTTAGGTTTCTATGTTTACTCGTATTAGGAAACCATTCCATGCGTAAAGGATCTTTATAATTTTGAGTGTTTCTCCTACTCTCAATGTGGCGAATAAAATATTATTGACTCAACCCATAATATAGAGTATGCAACTTCCAAGTCACTAGGTTTTATGACTTAAATACAAAGTGCCAACAGATTACAGTATTGGTTGT